>CM062833.1:16449006-16619405 GCA_031772345.1 Himalopsyche anomala | reverse complement strand
TAATATTTAGTAAGAATGGCAATAGAAATAACAATAAGACCTTGACAAGCAATTTATGCACAATCTTCAATTTTACTTTACATATTTTGACGATCAATAATACATTATAATCGTGTTAGTGTCCGAAAAAAAAGATTGTGAACAAAACCTTCTGATATAAAGTTTATACAGTTGTCTTTGAGTGACGCTCAAAAGTTATTTAGGAAATGGTCAAGTATACTCTTCAAATCTAATGTGACGTTACGTTTAATTCCTAATAATAACTAAACACTCACATTTGTTAACTGAATTCTTAGATTCAGTATGTGTAAAAGGGTTTTCTTTATTATGTTCCCCAATACAGTTATTATCATTTTAAGAAAATTATTAAGCTAGAATTATTGCGGGAACGGGATTTTAAGACTTAGCCTGTACCCGTTACAAAAATTGTAAATGCAAAGATTCTAAGAGACTACTTTGTTGAATATATTCAGTGACAGTATTTTCGTCACGGGTAGAGGAAAAAAACCAAATGTCAATTCAAATCTATGTCCTTAGAATGTTTTTTAACCTTTAAAAGCCCGTGGACTTTTTGTGAAATATTTGCATGACCCGTAGCTTTTATAAAAATAATTATATATCTAAAACTAGTAAGCCTATGTGGTTAAAAGCATTAGCAAATTAAAAGATTGTTTATAATTAACAAAAGCTTTATTTACAATGGTTCACATTTTATATTATTATACATTAAAGTTAAAGAATTAAAACGATAAAAATTAAACAAAGTTTAAAAAATTTAAACCATAAAATTACAAAAAAATAGAGAATTTTATAGGTATGGAAAGAATACTGTATTCCCGTAGAAATATCTTGTATGGTGTGGATAAAGCTGATTTATTACGGTCCGCCTAACACAACGCATATTCCAAGAGTCGACCTTGTAATGCAGATGTTTATATTACTCAATATGACAAAAATATTGAAAATATGTATAAAAACTGAAAATAAAATTGTGGATCGGTATCTCGAAATCATAATTTATGTAAGCTAATCATATTTTGAATACTATTATAATAAATCAGTATAATCCGATGGCGAAATGTACCATAATCACTGGTCCCGTACGGAACCACCGGGCGCTTGAAGGTAACGTAAAATCGTTTATAATAAGACGAACTTCATACAAAAAAAATCAAACATAGTAAAGATTTTTTACCACTTCGTTTAATGTAAGAAATCGTGATTTTTTATACAAGTTGTTAAAACGCGCAGTTAAGTTTTTAATCAACTCGGGTAATAAAGTATTTTGCTCATCATTATAATGTATCGATTTGCGAATGTAGTCAACTCTTATTAACGTTTTGAGGGTCAAAGCTTCGAGAAATCTGCGGTCTCGAAGGATCTTTAGAATTTCTGCGGTTATAATACTATGTCGACTATTCAGTCTTGCCTATTAGGGAAATTGTTGGGCCGAACTTAATACAGCTAAGATTGTAAAGTTGAGATTTTTTTGCAAATTAAAACTTTTTATTACATCTTTAGATCGCCGTTTATTTTTTAGTATTATTTTTTATGAACAACGCCTAAAGCTACTTTTTTCATTTTTATTTTAATACCAAGCCCACTCAACAGATGTTTTCTACAAAAAACTGTTTGTTACTCGGTTGCTCATGTTCTGATTTTCGAAAAGAGTAGGGGTAAAAGGATATAGCTGGGACAGAATAAGTGATAAGATAATTGCTCTCAGTGGTTTCTTACCGCCATTGAAGAGATCATATTAAAGTATTTCAGTCTCCTTGCAAACAAAAACGATTTTGTTTATATGTGTTGTATGCAAAGAAATTATGTAAATGATTTTCAGTCGAAAAATTAGACACTAATAATTTAAGTAAATATTGACGCTTTTATTTTGTTCACTGTCAATACTTAGTGGAATGGCATTATATTAAGGAAAACACAATATTTCTTTGTACATATTTCAGGATCGGTTTCGCTCATGGCAAGCTCAGTTTATAGTGCTAGACATGAGAAAAACCGGTCATGATCTTTATATATAAAAGTGGAAATAAGTACAAGGGGATATTGTGTTTTTTTTTAATAAATATTGACACAGAAAACAATGTGTTTTATTGCTATTAGCTCAACTCCAAATAATAAATACAGGATGGTGCCTCCGTTAAAAACCCTCTGCTTAAGATTATGAGACATAAAAATTCCGGTATGAAACATTTGTAGAGTCAAATGAATTGTAATGTTTTAAATTATAAATTATATGGGGAAAGATCGAGTCCATTCCCTGTGATTTGCATATATTTTATGCTTAAACATACAGTAATCAAGATGAATACATATATTTTTTAAAAATGTTGTATTAGCAAAGAATCTATCAATTTAAAGTTTATTTTTTTGGTCTTGTAATTTAATATTTTTCTATTGAAGAAGAAACAACGTCGCTGAATATTCTCAATTGTTAACTGATAATACTAATGTTTTGTACATTTGTAAAGATGATGTTTTCAATTAGACACACTCAAAATGTGTCAAGGAAAAAGTTATTTTTTCAAATATTTATGGCTTAGAAAGTCAGTATATAAAGTCAGCATGGAGTTTCATTCATTTAAAATAGAAAATAAAATACACGTTTGCACTAATTCCACGTTTATTTAATAAGATCCAGACTGGTTTTTCTCATGACGAACATTATCATCTGATGATATCTGAGGCAACTAAGATCAGTTAGTACTTCTTGTCATGAGCAAAACAGGTATTGATCTTATTACATAAAAGTGAAATTAGTACATATGAGTATTTTTTTAATATAATGCCTTTCTACCAAGTATTGACAGAGCTAGAATCTCCTTCAAATCAAGCGGGAGAGTATTCATACACTGCCATCAGCCATAAGTGACCAATCTAATCAACGGTTAAAACAGCAACACAGTTTAGCGAGAAATTAAATAGTGACAACGCTGTGTGTTTCAATCGTATATACATATATGTAGTTTGGACGAGAGCTTAAAGTTAAACAACACTAATTATAAAAAATTCGAGTACAATGGCGCAGCAGTTAGCGTTGTTGGCTTCCATGCCGAATCTTACTCAATACAAACTGATCGATTTCTTTTTGAAGGCCTGGGTGTTTGTGATGTCTATAAATTCCCTCCTACTTTTCCGATCCTTCAATAACTGGGCGTAGCGAGAGCGATTAGTTAACCACTAGCCTTATTCTTCTAGCCTTACTATTCTCTTTGGAAAAGAGAGGTTGAGCGACTGAGTAACAACCAGTTCTTGTAGAAAAATGTTGAAATAACTCCAATGGGAGCGGACATGGATAAAAAAATACAAAAATGTAACTTTACAAGAAAACCGAAAAGCGTTTTTTTATTATTTTGTAACTTTATACAGCAGATGTCTGTTTGAAACCTAATTTTAAAATTTTATATTGTATAAGTGTATTGCACGTTTATATTGCTAATTATGATGATAAAATGTTAAGTAAGGTCTATGACTTAAGAAAATGTTAGAAAATATTGACATAACGTTGTTTGTCCATTATGTAGTTGAGAATAAAAAATACCATTATCAACAAAATAACCCGATTTGTCGAAATGATGGTGGCTTTAAATTGTTTTTTAATATACGTCACGTGGTTCTGGATTTTTAATAGGTTTTTAATTGTGGAAGGCGTTACCTTAAATATCGTTCCTCGCTAGAAAAATCATGCTTTTATTTTTAATAAAAAGTACAAAGTTTTACAATCTTTGGTAATCTTCAACGTTCTGAATCATTAGTAGAATGGCAATATTTTCAAATGTATAGACATTTAGTCTACATAAAATGTTTTATATAGCGAATCGATCACGTCCTTGTATTTTGAAGCAGACAGATATTTAAATACTCGAACATCTTGTATATTTAAATTTCGCTCGCAAATCACTTGGCAATTCGATCACGTATTCAGAATCACAGATAATATGTGCAATAAATGTTAACTGGAGCTACATTCTGAATATTAGTTTTCCTTAAGTGATACAATATTGCCAGGGTAAAAAAAAAACAGTCCCTTTTCGAGAACTTATTAAAATTCATGCTTAGTACAAGATCAGTTTTATCGATTCCGTATGCTTAATTGAAACATTAGTTTCGTATTTTTTATTTTATTTACTTCGTAAAGATAGATAAATGGCATTCAAAAATATGTTATAATCTCAAAAAACCTAATTTAAGATTCAATAAGTGTTATGCTTTAGCCAAGGTCTTAGACAATCAAGACTGATTGGTAACCCGCTATCTAGAGAAGTATAGAAAAATTAGGTTAATTTTGTTTGCTTGCTATTTATTGAACATCCTTTCGATGAATTTATAGATAATGATATGTAAACCATAAACATGTAATGCTGGTTTTCACTTTTCATTTTATTTGTCTGTAATAATTTTAACATCATTGTGTGATATATTGTGATAGATAACTTACAGCTATCAACTGAGCTTTGTTACCATAGTTGTATCTTGTTGTGCTTAAATTTTTTTCGATAATAAGTCACGTAAAAATACAAAACTATATATTTACCCACACTATGCCATCCAAAAAATATCAAACAAGTCTACGGTTGTAAGTAATTATAATTCATTACAATTATAAAAAAAGAAAAAGTCTACGTTTGGCAATTTACTTTTGTACGTAGCATAGCGGCTTAATTCAATGGTTTCAAACTAGGGCATCAAATCCCGGACAATTTTTCCAATCCCAGGATCTAATTTTTCCGTTCAAGATTGAGCACAAAATCGTGTACAAATTGGGATTTGGGATCGAGAAATTTTTGCTCGGTAATTTTGAAATCATGCGATTTAAATTTTTGTATCTTTTCTAGGATTTGCAAATTCAAGCCCAGGAATTTGCGTAATTCCCGAAATTGACCAAAATTTGTATTCTTTTTTTATCTATCTCTCGCTTAACTTTCTCAATTCCAAAATCCCGGTATTAGTACTACCACAATCCTAGATTTTGGGATCCGGGATTCCAGGATTGAAGACCCTAATTCTAATCTTAGTACGACTAGATTCAAAAAAATTGTATATATCATAAAACGAAAGATTGAACGATTGGGTGACAAAAATTTGTATCGAGAAAAATCTATTTAGAGTAATTAATATATCTTCGATATTCTGCCAGAAAACGTCAAGCAAGAAAACTTTATTTTGAGATAATCGATTTTTTCGAATATCATGAATTGAACTGAATTGTAGCGTAGCTGTAGACAACAAGGCAAATGAATAAAAAAAAAAAAACCAAAATGTTTACAGCTTAAAAACTTTTAGTCATCTAATCGTCTTTGGGTAGCTGTTGTAATAAGAGTTCTTTGCTGCTAAATAGCTTTAAGTTATGCAGATACGTTTTTATAATAATTATAACTACCAACAAAACTTACTTAGTTTGTATGAAATTTTAAAATAAATTTGATAACTTTGTTATTAAACTTTTTGTGATACAACTTATGAAGCATGTTTCGCCAGTCCAGAAACATCATCAGACAGACTATGAGGAGTTACCAAAAATCATTTTATATCAAAAATGAACTTCAAAAACGTTACCGACGAATCTGTCAAAGATATGAGTGAGTTTGTTTTTTCATCCAATAGAGCGTGTTTAAATCAATCGATTTGAATTTATAACATAAGACAATCATTTTTTACATATATTTTTATGGCAGTAAAGCAGTGATGCACAACCTTTACCTTCTAGCGGGCTGCATAAAACAAATTATCGTGGGTTCGGGCCGCAAAGAAAAAACAAATAATGTACCCTAAATCCATTTTTATACAGAACATATGTACGTTCCATTTAAAACGGCCTTAAAACCGTGTAAAAAAGATTGCGAATTTAGATAAATGAGTAATAGGTTTCATTATATTATTTTGACCGTGTTATTTTGTAAAACGTGAACATAAATAAGCATATTTTTATTAATTTGACATAATATTTGTAAGCCTGTTTTTATGAACCGATTTATTCTCCTTCATTAAAGAAAAAGCTTACTTATATTTATTAAATAAATGGTTTACGTGAAAAAATTATGTTTGAGAAAAATAATAAAGGGCCGCCACAAAATTAAAAAAGGGCCACATGCGGCTTACGGGCCGCGGTTTGTGCATCACTGCAGTAAAGCTGTAACACAGAGTAAGCTGTCATATTACAATAAAATAAACACTCACAAAAGATTGACACTGAATGATTTTATATTTCACTTATAAATAAGACGTACAAAATTTGTTAACATGAAAACCATTACCCGCCTTAACTTAATTATGAGTATTTAAAGCATTGTTAAATCTATTGTAAATCTATAAGTAGTAAGTTTATATTTTATAATAAGCTTTTGTTGTATAATTTTAAGCTTGCCACTGAATAATTCACCATATCATTACAAATTAATTATTTTCGATAACGATAGGTAGCTTTGATATCGATACTTGTAAACAGAAAACTGCCAAATTAAATTGACAGTAAGCTGGTTTACGATACAATAACTATCTTAAGATTCTCTTACGCTACGTCTTGCCTGGGCGAAGTCACAGCGAACGCGAATGGAACACGGCTTAAAGCGAATTAAAATATCAAACAAACTGATCGCGGGGTGCGTTTTATTACGTGGTTACTGTAGCGATGGAGACCATTTCGCTTTGTTTTCGTCCACGCAAGAGTACAGTTTTTGAGGTGAGATTGCAATAATACGAATTGTTTCCTATGCTGACAGACATATACATATAAAGAGATAAAGAAATGCATTGAAACATGTCCGAATTTATAGTGTTTGTTATATTTCTTAATTTATGTTTAACTACCTGACACCTAAATAAAGACAAAAAAATACTTCTCATCAAATAAGTACAAAGCCAAATATTATATATGTATATAATCAATTGTAATATAAATATCAAAAGCTTCACAATATTAGTTTATATCAGAATTGTGATAAATAATCAATAAACACGTTAGGTTAGGTTAGGTTAGATGTAGGTTGGTTTTATTCGATTCTAATAAAAAAAAAGATATTTTCCTTGATATTACTGTTTCAGTTAAGTAACCACTTAATTGTTTCGATAAACCCAAACTGTTTGTATACATTTAATAGTATAACATTTTTTTATTATTAAAACGTTACGTGCACAATAATAAAATTGTTTAATTACCGATTCAAAATATAAACAAGAGAAATTAATTATGGCGACCATTTATAGAAAAATAAATATGCAGAGCAGTAATCTCAAACTATTTAAAATATATGTATAAAGATGTAGAATATATAGTAGGAATTAAGAACGGTGATAGAAGTGTGTTCATAGTTCCATATACAAAAGTGCTACGTTCAGAAAATGAATTGTAAAACATGACTAAAGATTATGTTATTTACTATATGCAGTGCTATTCAGATGTGTAAAAGGATCTAGACTCTTATTTAGAATGGTTCAAAATACGGTCAAAAAGACTCACGGCAAACTGAATGATTTTCTCAGAAGTAAAAATCGTTTGTGGGATAATACTAGTTTCTGAAGTGATTAATTGACAGTTTATGATAGTATTGAATATTTAGAGGGCCGTAAATACACAATAAAACAGGTTTGATGACAACCTATGATGGAAACAAATGTAATTATCCTAAAATATTCTAAATTAGTCTGAGAGCTTTTGAAATATTGACATTTATAAAGTAAACAGTTTGTGATTTGTTGAAACTAAGATGGATGCCCGTTAATGACGTTGCCAAATACCTGGCACGCTAACTTCAAATAACAACAACTAGCAGTCAATGACAACCATTTCTGTAAGTTCGTATATATATTTTTTTGTATTCATAATCTCTTCAGCCTAATAAAGTTTCCAAGTATCAAACGTGGCCATTTGAAAATATTTGCGTATAATTTACACATGAATTTTAAATTCAAGAGGCGCAAAAAGTAAATTTAGTGATCGCATCCCGCAATTTGCTTGTTTAAGTAAGATTGTCTGAGGATGACCCTGCAAGAAGTGAAACACGTGTCACAGTTTGTAGCACAACACGTGAGATAATCTAAGCTATTTTATATTTTATATTTTAATGAACCGCCGAATCCATGGAAAGAATATGGGAACTTCTTTATTGCATTTTTTAATTGCAAAATATATTTTTTTGTTATTATTTAAATCAAAAAACATCAAAAACTAGTCAACCTTGAATCATTCTTGGAAAACACGCAATAAATTATTTTGTATAACATGTACTGTTTATTATTTGTAACCAATTTGGTGAAAATTCTAATTATTTAAACCTCAAATCGTTGCCGCACAGCGACGTTGTAGTATATTTTCGAAACTACGTATTGATGATAATTTTGAAAAACTGTCATAACAAAAGAAACTTTTCACACCTTTTTGTTCAATACAAAAATAAATTAACGAAAAAAAGTTATTTTTATTTGGAAAAAACCGTTGTTTTTTGATAACTGTCTGAGAACCCACTCAAAGCTAGTAACGTTCTTTGAGAGAGTCGAAGGTAAGTGCGTCACCGTTGGTCGCACTTTTCACTCGGTGGAGTAAAAAGCCTCTAGCATGAAAGGCACAGGAGACCGAGAGAATACTACCTATTCCAACGATGTATTACAGCTTTCAGAACGAAAGTTCACCGAATCAATTTCAACGGCACGTAAACAAAATTACACGTGATCCGAATGACGTGAAATAAATCACAAAACCAACCCTAATGAGCGTTGAACGCTGAACTTTATAAGAGCATTCGTTTTCGTTTCCGAATGTTTTACAATTAATGGAATACCGACAAACTGATAAAAAGTGAGCCCCCAATCACGTTTACTCGAATAACGCGAATTCCAGAAATATTCACTACTGTTTTTTTTCCAATTGCGTTCCACTGCATGCACTGCACATGCACTGCATTCCACTGTCGTTGCTGTGAGGGCATGCGTTCAGCACGTGCGTGGCTGTACACATACAGCTGGGTGGCTGCTGTGTCGTGCATATGCATTTTACAACCTAGTTACTAAATATTTAGTCTATATATTTTCCGAGATTTTTTTTTAAGTGAGCTTCATTAAAAAATTGTCAATTTTAGAACGAACTTAGCATCACGAAAATGACTCTCTTTGTTTAAATGTTTTTTGTGTACTGTATGTGTGTATGTATGTATGCGCATGTGTGTGTACATGTACGGATATAGTATGGAGGAAGCATATGGAATGTGATTTGCAAAATAATGCATATGGAGTTCCCGTGAACTTCTTATCTCTGTAGTGATCGCGCCCTTCCGTCTGCAAACGACGGTAAGGGGATGCAATTTACAATTTTTCAAAATCTTTACCGATGAAGGAGACTGGAAGAACCTTGGTGCGTCCTGGTACTTGAAGCTCCATAAATTTGATATCCAAAAAAAAAAAACCCAACTACGCGAACCCCAATAACGCAGTCTCGGCTTTCACATAATTGGAAGATCAGTGTTATCAGAATCAATACTTACTTAGATTGAAATTTTTAAACGTTATACCGATGCAATCATTTATTTGAGATTCAATTTTATTATAAAATTTGCAGTGTAATAACAGGTATTCAAAAAATTGAAGATAGAAGAAAATATAGATTATAATTTAAGGTATGTAGATTTTTTTTATCCATTCCTTTCTAAGTTATCTCACAAGAGTTTCATAACGTATTTTTCTTGTAGTACGGTTCTAAAAATACTTCCTTTAAAACTAATCACCCTACAACATGTTATTTCCAATTTCGTGGAGATGATTTTTCTTCTGAAACGAAAAGTACAAACTTTTACATCTGAAAAAGAAGGTGCGAAAACTTTTAAGGCAGTTAGCGAATTCCTATCGTTACAAAATAAACGAGAGGAATTTTTGAAGAGAAAGTTTCAGTGGAAATTATTTCAACAAACATTACAACACTCTGTACAGGGAGATCGTGAACTCACATAAGGGAAGTGTTTACAAACTTAAATTTCAGTAAAATCAGCCATACCCTTAGGCAATGATATATTCAAGAGAAAATTAAATATTTACTTCTACGAAACGTCTCCCATAACGTAGATAACAAGTTAAAATACCCTTTAACAGCGGCCACTAACCATTGGCAAGCGGTTTTTTCTGTAACAAGACTTAAAAAAGGCTATTCGTAAAATTTGTTAATACTTAATTTTAAAACAACAGAAATTCAATTTAAAACAACAAAAACATTGACATAACATCAAAAAATATTTATTTGTATCCTTACATAGGTCATCAAAATTAAAATCGTATTAGTGCGTAAAATTATAATCTTTAAAAATGAAAATATTTTTTTTTTATGTTAAAAATCGATTTTGGTTATACGTAGAGAGTGAAATGTTTTACTGGCATTTAAGTAAACGTTATATTAAACATAAACAAAATATCGTAAATAAAATATGTTTCCACGACAACTCAGTTAACCTTCCCTATAAGCTCCCGGTTTAATTAAATATATTATTAATAAGTGAAAAATGTATTCTTTAACTTACTTTTCTTACTATTGTTCAATAAAGTAAATGGATATCATTCAAAGCTCTAGTATAGCATTTTTTTAATCTAACAACAATAACTCCTTATAAATATATCATCATTCGATCGTTCCACTTAGCTTTTAGAACTGTACTTACAGTTTATTGAATATATTATAGAAGTACAAAATTATTAATACTTAAACATAATGTATCACGATCGTGGACAGGAATTGTTTGTTCTTACTAGGTGTTGAACCAGCCTGCCAATAGGAATGCCACTGGAGAGAGTTTTAACAGCTTTAAACAATATTGCTTTGGATTTTGACATATTTCACGTGGACAAGAGTGAGTTCCGAAGAATGCTATTTTGTATTAAAGAGTGTGTCGGAGCTGTCAGTTGAATTCCTTGCTGATTTTTTTTCTACTGCTTTTAAATATTGAATTCTATTCTTCGTTGTAAAAAAAAATGATTTATAATTTGTCAATTCTTTTTCAATTTTTGTGAAAAAAATATAAAAGTAAGGAATTTTTTATTTTCCACATCTTGAATATTTTTGAATCATTTATATTACTTTTCTAATATTCTTTTTTCATGCATATGTAAAATGTTTAACTTAACTTCATTGTATAAGAAGTAAAAAGATACTCATAAAAAATATCATTTCAATAATTATCCACACTTATTATATGCAAAAAACAATATTTTACTAACACCCTGTTTTTTAAAGGTGTCGACGCTAAAAGGATAAAAGTCCAGAGCTGTTAACAGGCGTTGGTGAAAAGAGTAATTGTTCCCATAGGATGTGAAAAATGTCCACAAAATATAAAAAAGTATTATATTTAAAACGTTTGTAATAATATGTTACGTATAATTTAATTGAAAATGAATTATATTTTCATATAGTAAATAATATCTCTTCATTCTAGCAAAATCTTTTGAGTTGAATCGCCTACATTTTGTACATTTCCATATGCCTTGTCACTAGTAAATTAGTTTTCGCTTTTCAGAATTTTTAGTGGTTCAAAATTAATATTTAAATTCAATCGAGAATTAACTGTTAAAATCGTATATTATTAAAACATATTTCTATTTTAAAATATGAAGTAAATCAAACACCACAAAAGCAGTTACGGTGAAAGCAACCATGCGCCATCTTTTTTAATATAATTTTATTAAATTTATACAAATTCATGTTAAAGGTAAACAAATATTATATATTTTACAGTTAATAACGGTCGTTTTAGGGTAAAACTGGTTGTAATATTTAATAAATAATATTGAATCAGTTGAAAATTTCATTTTGAAAACACGATAACTGTTAGAAATGAGGAATTACTTGTATTGCTGATTTTAGTTTATTACAGGTAACGCTATCATTATCTTCGAAAATAGCTTTAGTGTAAATAAGAAACTTAATTTTACTAAGACAAGAAGTTGTATGTCAGTTTTGAAACACTTAACGTAAAGTATGTTTCCAGCGAAAATAACTACACATTCTTTTATTGCTCCTGACAAATTTACTTTGTGTCAGTTAATGGGTCTTCGAAACGACCGGTTCAGTTACAAAAAGCGTTGTATTTATTTAATTTAAATTGATTTTCGTTTAATCATATGGATGTCGGTAACGTCTTAAGTTGTTTTTATCTATCCGATCACCACTAAACAAACAGCCCCGCCCTCTTAACCTTTCTCTTCAAAAGAGAGGTTGAATAAATAAGTAACAAAATGTTCTTGTAGAACAACTTAGTAGATACAAGCTCAATCAGTCCTTTTTTAGCTAACGTCGTATTTGTTTTTTGGTTTTGAATCAATTATGATGTTGTATAATTTGTCGCATAGTTTTTATCTAGTTTCTCTACATCTTTACCAAACTTCATATTCATTAGACCAACGATGTATTACTAAGCGTTTGGAATATCTAAAGATTTTCTAAATCGCTAGATATTTTTATTGTGTTAATTTAACTGAGATCAATAATTCGTTGACAGACTTTAGAATACATCAACATCAACTTGGTGACAAAAAACATTATAAAGTTTCATCTGAACTCAGACTCATGCAATTGCTAAAGTAGGGCTTAAAATCCCGAGGCTCCAATCAATTCGGTGATTCCTTTTTTATACTGTTCTCGGGATTCACTATGACATGTAAATTATAAATCTTAATACTTACCTACCTCTCTTTTTACTACCATATTTAATAATAAAATTATTCCCAAAAACGTAGCCCAGTTTGTTTATTTACATGTTTTGTATTATACCTTCATAATACATAAATGAATTGTGTTTCTATCTCTTCTCATATATTTTAACAATCATAGACAGGAGCACACATTTTTCTTTTTTTCCACCATAATTGTGTTCAAAATTTAGTTGAAATTAATTATTTTTTCAGCCGTGTTCAACAAGATTCCATTAATGAAACCTCTTTCATTAAATTAACGATTGTTTGTATTGTTATAATTGAGCCCCGCAAGGTGAAGTGAGCTAAGTGGTGTTTTAGAAAAAGATGAGTTAGATGCGTTATAATACTCTACATATCTTAAAGTATCGTGAAAGTGAAGTAAACTAAGTAAAAACACATCAAAATACTGTTATCTTTGTTAAAAAAGAAATGCAATCCTCCAAAACACCAAGTAAATACGTGATTGTACTTAAAATCCAATATAAAAGTTTGACCATTTTACTTCTTGGCTCACTTAACTTCTTTAGGGTTATTTATAAAATCTCTTGCCTCGACTGTTAGCTGTAATACTACATAATTTTTGTATTAAAATAAGGAATATATATTTTAAAAACATTGTGCCGGAATTGATCGCAAAATGGGTCTGGGATTGGATGCCCTAGCTCAAACCACTAGACTACGGATGCCAACGTTTAAGGAGGCAAGTTTATAAGCGTTTTGTTTGAATAAATGATTATTTGTTTGAATATAATACTAGCGTCTTTTATGATAATGGTATATGAAATATTTATTAAGGTACCTCTCGGATGTGAACAATGATATCAGTTCTAATAAATCTGTCGTATCTCTGAAATTGAACACGCGTAGGTCGGTAAACTTTGTGCGCATATGTTCAGCCTTGTGATAAGAATCAAGAACTTCCATCGTTTGAATTTGATCGAAAAAGTTTTATATTTGATTATTTGAGTCCTTGGGGCATGTATCCAATACCGAGTACTGATTTGGTTAGTTAGCAATGTTTAGCAGTAAACCAATAGTATGAGATCTTCTTATGGAAGACCTTGGCCAACTTAAAACATTTGTGCCAAATAAGGCTTTTAACATTTGTATACTGATATACGTAAACATCAATAATTACAAGGTGTTATTTGAAACTGGTATCAAATAACACCTTGAGACTGATATTTAAAGTTTTAATTAGTTCAAAAAATGTCATCATCAGAGTATGCATTTTTGATCGGTGTTGACAAAATAAAAATATGTATTTAGCTATAACGTTGCTACTAATTTGAAATATGGTAAGTAATCAAAAACATTAATTTCAAATAAGAATCTCATTTGGTTAAGACGTCGGGGAGCAATATATATTATATTTTTCTTACGCTGTGAAGTATTCTATTCATAAATAAAAATAATTTTGGACCAACTGTCTTTCAACCAGTCGTCGTTAAAACGTTTTATTTTGTTGTATTGAACAACTTTTGAATGAAAAAGTTTGTCATTATATGTCTGCGGAGAATAAAAGCATGTCTAACCATATTTAAAAAAATACCGGTTAATATAAATAGTTATTTGGTTTCTGTTGAAATAATTTGTTTAGTAAAATACGCTCTGAAAAGATAAAAACATGAATCATTCAGGCCACTACAATCATAATTATATATCACGTCATTGCATTTTGACATGAAACATTTGTAACATATTTAAGCATTAAAATATGGTATTATCCAACATTAAACAATACTCAAAAAACATCAAATAATATCATTATATACTAATTAACGGTATCACTATTTTAATATAATCCGCTAGAGGTGGCTTGCGCAAAATTGTGTCATAGATAGAATTTATTTACCATTTTTCTAATTTATTAAGACTTTATAGTGAAATGGGATCATTAATTGCTTAGTTTACTATATTTATAAAATACATACTAAAAAATGTATTAACTATTTTTATAAAGATATATTATTTTTGAATCATCTATTTTGTATTGTATTATTTATTTATTTATTTATTTATTGGCCCCCTCCTGAGACAATTACTGGATCCGCCACTGCGTCGAATCCATTAACAACATTGGATACTATCATTTGTAAAACTATGTTTTTGCGATTAAAGATTTTTTTTAAGTGATTTTTTTATGAGAGTAAATTTGACGTTACAATGACGAAAAATGTATTTGTTGTAATGGTTTAAAAATGTTGATAAACCTTTATTTACAAAAAAATATTTTTCTTCAAACAATTAAAAGATCCCTTAAAAGGTACACTTGAATATAAATAAAATGTAAACAGATGCCTAGGGTCTTTTGCCGAACAGGGATAGACACCTGGGGTAAATAAAAACAACCTTTCCCGCGAGATGTGACGTCACTTTTCTCGACGGTTGAAATAGGTCCTGTTGGAAAAAAGCAAAATGCGCCGTCAGGACTATATATTTATATCATTCCAGCATCTCAATTTAGAGCTTGAATTACACACAAAAAATATATCAAATCAAGTTAAAGCTATTTCGCTAAAACTAAAACGTAAAAGAAAATAGGTCATAGGTATTTTTAGAATTTGTGGAAGCATATTTTGACAATTACAATAATGGTTGTTAGATGTATCTGCCATTTTACCTACTTAGGCTTAGGAAATATGGCTTAGGTTCACAAATACAAATAAATGTTTTTGAGAAAAAACGCAGAAACAGTTTTTCTATAAGTAATTTACTATTTAAAACATATTATTTATGGGCCCTCTAAAAGTTGAGTGAGCCAACTAGTAAAATAACGTAAGTAAGAACTTTTAGATACAGTCACGTTTTGATTTGGTGTTTTGGTAGATTACATATTTTACGGAGATAACACTATTGCAATATGTATTAACTGGGTTTACTTCACTTTTAGAATACTTTAAGAGGTGTAGAATATTACGCATCTACGTTTTTTTTTTAATACCACATGGCTCACTTTGACTTTAATGGGCCCATATAATGTTCGCAGTCAACGGTTCGGAGATGAAAGGTTTGAGTTTACAATAATGCTGCTTTACAAACAATATATTACTGCTATATAATCCTAAATAAAATAAATAATGTATGATAAAGTAAACAATGAATAAGCATTTTTTGTAGTTTTTTCCTTGTGATCATAAGCCTCCGAACAAACAATATTTCAAAAATAGTAAACCAGTTTCTACACGAATAAATAAAGACTTGTTACCATGTACAATTGCAAGCATATAAACAACAATTGGAAAATATTAACATACAATTTTTGATAATAGTTTTTCAGTCGATTAACCCATATTTTTTGGAGACGGTACTTTTGTAAAAACACTATAATTACTTCATTGTTCTTGTTAACCTTTATTTTTACGACTGAAGGGGTGAGTTAGAATGTCAACAACACAATATTATATGGTTTAGAAGATAATCGTTAAGTCGATAAAAAAATGTAAAATTGTTCGTACGATGCGTTGCATCAGTAGAAAATTTTATTTCTTTTATGATTTATTAAAAAAATCTTTTAGAAAATAAACTATACTGATTTAATCACGAAGCCTCTCTGCATTTATCATGGTTGCGTGGTTTGCCATCTACTTCAGCTTGAACAATATCCTTTTTTTATACATGAATGTGAGAATGAGTAAGTCCAGTGTCTGAATTCAAAGCTCCTGACAAAAAAGCCTTCTTTCAAACCAAAGAAGCGGAAGGGTAAATTCCGCAAGTGTCAAGTCCAAAAAAAGTTTCTGTGATATATTGCATTCGAAGATGGTAGAGTAAGTCTGCCAAGTAGAAACCGATATGGTTTCCTGTGCAACGTAATAAAATATTGCGTTGAAAACACAACTTAATGTTGATCATTTGGTATGTTTACTGTAAGATACAAAACGACATACATATAAACTTTTTTCATTGTTTTATAAAGAGTTTATTTTTTTTAATAATATTTTGTTTTATCTCTTTTGTTATAAAGTTATTTTTGCTTTTAAGCATGATTGTAATTTTTTTCTAGTTCAATCAAACTATGTTTTATGTATATAAAAAAGGAAACGTTTATTCGTTATGTATTGTAATGTCTTGCTGTCAATTAAACATTATTACTTTTTCAAATATGTTGTGCTTAAATATTTATTTAATTGTTTATCACTTTTAGGGTGTTCACTGTCAATACTTGGTGGAAAGGCATTATATTAATAAAAACACAATATTCCTTTGTACTTCATTCCACTTTATTGAATGCATCAGGACCAGTTTCGCTCACTGCGAGCATCAGTTGACAATGCTCGCGATGAGCAAAACCTGTCCTGATCTTTTAAATACAGTGGAATTAAGTACAAAGGAATATTGCGTTTTTATTTAATTATCTATGGTAAAGTTTAGGTATAGTTTTCATATTGACGTCAGCTGTTATAAATTGATTAATTTTGTTTTTTGTAAAATTATTTGGAAAAAGACTCAAATATATTATAAATATATTTATGTTCGAAGAAATAATAATAATATAATGATAATAAATTGCTTCTTACTTAAAAACTTTGGTTCTTGGTTCAATTATTGATGGTGTTTCACACAAATGGTGCTACGTGTCCGAGTGGTCAATGTCGTTAACTTTGGTTACAGAGGTCACGAACTCGCATATATACATTATTGTTTCGAATAATTTATGGATTTTTGTTTAAAGGCTTTGACGTATGTGACGTCGTGAATTCCCTTATGTATCCAATCTTTAAAAAATGAACGTAGTATTGTTTATCTAACCATTAGTTTTTTCCTAGTATTATCTTTCTATCCCCACTTTGAAAAAAAAGCAACTGAGTAACAAGCAGTTATCTTAGAATCATTTATGTTGAGATAAACTCCAATAAGAGTCAATGTGTTCCATTTTGGGAGCAGACATGGTTTAAAAAATGCACAAAGTACATATTGTTAAGTGGTCTGTTTCAAAGACAGAGTAATGTTTACCTTCAAGTTATGCTAAAACCTTTTTGTAACAGTAATTTGTTAAAAAAATCAAAAGAGTTGAATTCAAGACTAATATAAAGTTAAAAGTGTAAAAAATTGTATCCACTTTATCACTCTTCAGAAAAACATATATTGAAATGTATGTATACGTTTTTATACTTTAAAAATATATACATAATATTTGGCATTAAAACTTATGGGAAGGCGTCAAATATTTGTAAGTTGAAAAATTATACAAAATAAACTAAATGAATTTTTTTTTAGCTTCTCAAGCCTCAACTGTGAAAAATCGAAACATGAAATTTTCCTGACTTTACTGGGGTTTCGTGCTCAGACCCACCTGATTGGCAGAGCAAGCTTTAACCAACTAGACCACAGCGGGAGACACGTTGTATGATAATTAAATATTTATTTATATTATGTTACCTATTGAAATATTCCAAGTAAGTAAATAATCATTTCAATCTCATCGTAAACATTATAAGATTCTTAAAGTCAAATGAACATTAACTAAATGAAATGTTTAATGAGATTCCATGTTCTTCGTAAATGTCCTGTATATATATATACAGCTAACAACCGGGTGTTTACTCATCCAATGTACTTATTTTGGATAGCTCTCCAAAAAAGAGGCAGTTTTTTTCTTCGCCCACCCTTAAGACTATCGTGATGGATCGATCCAACAAAATAAATGGCAGTATGTCTTTAATACTGCCTCCAAAGAAGGCTATAACGCGATGTAAACTCCGCCCTTTGAATACAAATCAAGGAGTAAAAAAATACGACCTTAAATCAGTAGCGGGTATAAAATGGAGTAGATTTAATGTTGCCTAAATAAAAACATCGTATTTAATTCCTTCTTGTTTGTGTTATGCGTACTTATAAATACTCACGTCATTGGATAAAAAGTATAACAAACAAACTCTAGAATAAAAATCGCTAAATACTGAAGCTCTTTAAACTTTCCACTACCCTTAAGATGATTTTATCCCAGGAGGTTAATTATTCAATTATTTTGATCAACAGCGTTAAGAAGGTAGTCATAAAATACAGAACTCAAAAGTACTCCCAAAATCTTCAGAAACACTGTTAGACGTGGTATAGAGTGTTTTTTTAACGTTGTTTTTCGAATCAACAACACTTTTTCCAGCAACTGTCAATTTGACAGGTGAAAACTGTTTTTTTCTCAGTTTGGTTTGCCATTTTACCATAAATAGACTTACGCTGTAACAACGCTTGTTGATTGTTTATATTTATTTCTTCAAAAATGATGCCGGCCAGAACGTTACAGCCAATGGAGGCCGCTATAGATCTATGATTACTGACATTTTCGTTCCCCAATTGAATCGTTGTAGCTTAAACAAGACGTTGCAATATATTACACAGCGCGCACTACAAATTGGCTGTCGTTGAAAAAGGTGTTGTTTTTTCAAAATACAAATTTCTAAGACAACACCTAAATTTATTCATAACAATATCTTTGATTTTACTACATTAAAAAAAAGTTTATCGTAAAATTACCATTGAATATTTCTTTTCTGATGTTTCATATAAAAAAAGTTAGTGTTTGTATTAAATTCTTTTAAATATTATACTTCCAGTTACATGTATTAAAGTTATCTCCATATTGTCAAAATCACTTGATAGAAAGGGAAGTGACCTGAAACGATTTGCTTTTTGTCCTACGCTTGCATTTTACGTTCTTGTCGAGAGTCTTGTGTATTTTATTAAAAATCCATATAGTTTTACTTAGTCAGGAACTAGGAAAATGAACCAAGCGGCTTTTAAAAACACTTACGTCCACGTAAGATGCTTCCGAAGAGCCTCACCTCTGTTTTGTCTTCTTCCTAGTAATGGACTTAACTTATCTAGACAACTTATTTTGTCTACATGAAGTATGTTTGTAAGTAGCGGAACTAAAATACACCGGAATAAAATTGATAATGTATTGCAAGTAATTGCTAACGCTCCTAATGTTTAAAAAAATCAAATCTTATGAGAAAGCTCGATAAAAATTTGAAAAAGATGTATCACGATCAACCATGACAAAGAACTTAAGCAACAAATCTCAATTCGATATTGAACTTGACAAGACTTGAATCTAGAACCATTCGGTTACTAGCGTAAAGCTTTTACTGCTAGACCACAAAATTCAATGAGAATGATGTGAATGGAAGCAAAGTGATGTCCTGGATGTGTTACGTTACGGACATTGGATATCTAACTGAGATTGACAATGAAGTAGAAAAATCATTATTAAAATTTGACATCCTTTTTTATTGTGCTTTTATCAAACCGCTTTTTTATTTTCATATGAAAAAACTTTGTATTCTTTTAACTGACATAAATTAAAACTATAGTATTTTTTAATCATGACACGATTATTATAAATACGACTTGACAAAGAGATAATTAAATTGAAACAAAAATAGTTTAATAAAAAACTGTTCTGTCCCTGCTTTTGATTGGTGTAAATAAAAAGTTTGTTTTTTGTCAGTGATTAAAACCTTTTAATGATAGAAAAGCTTTACTTAGTCAGTAAAAGTACTTTATAATATAATTGATTGAATTCTAACAAAACATCCGGGTTTGTTTTAGATTAATTTATAAAGATTTTTTGGATTCAATTGATATACATTCTTGTAACCAATTGTAAATAATACTTAAAAACACGAGTCATAACTTTTAGGAAAAAAATTGAAAAATAAAGTCAATAAAATTCTTTTAAATTTTATTTTTAGTCATATCTTCCTGAACCTGACATTGATTTTTCATATCACAGACATTGATGATTGACAAAACTTTTTATCTCTCTTCCTTATTTTTTCTTGTATATTCTACGTGTGTAAATATATATATATATATATATATATTAAGCCATGTATAATCCCAATAGTTAAGTGATTAGATAGTAAAGATTCACAATGGAGTATATCTCAATGGATGTATTCAACGAGAACTACTCAGTTGTTGAACACTTTCCTATAAAGAGAGTAAGACTAGAATAATAGAGCTAGGCAAGTGGTTAGCCAATCATTCACGCAACGCATTATTTTAAGAACCATATGGTGGCGGTGGGAGTAAATTTTAGACAACACAGACATCCATGCTTTATAATGGATATATTTATCAAAAGTTGAGAGATAATTTAACCAGATACATATTTATTTGCATTATCATTGATGTGTAGCGAATATTCTCATTTGAGAAAAATGGTCACGGTCTGTGGAAAAAAATATTTTCCATTTTGGTGATCTTCTTTATCCAGACTAAAGTAAGTATTCAATAAAGATTTAATATAATGGTCGGATGTCAACGCCGTTGACTTTAAACAAAGAAGTCACGGGTTCGAATCCCAGTACGGACAGTTATTTTAGATTGACTTTTCAATAGATTTATGGATTTCTGTCCGAAGGCATAGATGAATGTGATATCTTTAATTCCCTCTCACTCATCCTATCCTAAAAACGTGCTTGGCGGAAGCGATTAGCTAGCCACAAGTCTTCCCTTAGTCCTATTCTTCAATCCCTACTCTCTTTTATTTAAAAAAATATGAGCATCGGAGTAACAAATAGTTCTCGTAGAAAAAAAACATTTTAAGATACATACATCCATTAATAGTCCATATGCTTCACATTGACAGCGGAAATGGATTTAAAATATTAGAATTAAAAAAAAAATATTTGTTATATTTCGAACTTCAACAAAAATCTTAGTCGTGTTCGACTAAGATTTTTGTGGAAGTATCCATAATGAAAGTAATTCTAAATTAACGTTGAATTTCCATCAAGCATCTTCAGTAGAAATTCTAAATTTCGAACTGAATTGTTTGTATAAAAATTAACCTAAAAAAGACTATGTATCGAAAAACAATAATGATTATTGTTTTTATATTAATTTATGTTTCCAAAATAGCTATATAACTAATACAATACACATATTTTATAAGTTAAATTCAAGAGAATTTAATAAAAGACCTTGTATTACTTTTATTCCTTTTGTGATGATTTTATTAGTTTATAGTTATGACGATATTATAAAAACCTATTTTCATACACTTTTGGATACCTGTTTATGAAATAAATAAATTCTTTTCGTCTCATACGAACGACTGCGTAATGAGAATTAGGCCATTCTTGAAAAAGCAACACGGTTTTTGATCTGTATAATATCTTTTCTCTTTTTTTTGACGGTAACTTAAAACATGGTCAAATTTTTAATATTAAAAATACGTCTATAATTATTATATATATATATTTAAATGTTTGATCGTTTAAAGGTCCGTACTTATATTTCAACGGAAGAAATACACGACTCTACTCGTCAATACGCATTCCTATTTTTGCTATAAGCTTCTTGGTCATGCAAGTGCTGACGTGTGAATTCCAAATCATCCTGAATAGGCATTGTGAGCGTTTTTTAGATGGAAGAGTAAGATAAAACAATTATCAGGAACAAATTTCTGATCTAAGCTGACAATGTGGTGCAAACCGGTTGTTTTAAATGCAAAATCCAGCAGATCCAATCACTTTGAAAGATGAAAGATCAAGAAAAAAAAATTGTCACAACATCTCAACATACTGAAAATCATTCCTTTGAGATAATGACAGCAGATTTCTCGATAGTATTTTTATATATTTGTTTTTTTTATATATATTTTTTAAACAAAATATTTGACATTACAGCTAACGCCAATGCGTCAAATATTTTGAAGTTGAAAGATCATACGAGATATAATCGATGAGAATTTTTGAAAGTCACATGAGATTAACTCAAAGAGAATTAACTTCACAAACACCCATGTCTTAGATCTCAAATTAAAATTGAAAAAATCCAATTTGATACTGACCTTACCGAGAATCGAACCCAGACCCACCTGATCGGTAGAGCAAGCTCTAACCAACTAGACCACAGAGACAAGTTATGTTGTCATACACAAAGACAAAAAGAGTATATTATATCAATATAATTACAAAATATGTAATAAAAAAATACAGTACATAAAATGTGAGTATGTCTAAAAACAAATTAAAATAGTGAGTGTGCAGAAATGTTTATTGTATCACGTAGAATATTTCTGCATACTCCATTTATTTTTTATACTTCTTATTTCCTTATTTTTTAGTGTTTTTTGTGTTATTCTATCATTCATATTATATTGATATTTTTATGAGTGTCACTGTATGTAGATGACATACATTTTTTTTCCTATTTTTATATTAAAATTACATCAATATATGCTGCATATACATTCACGTAACGATGTGTAAAAGCTTAATTGAATACTTGTCACTTATATCACAAATATGTTTTTGATAAATTCGGTAAACAATTTATATTAAAATGAATATTAATAAATTAAAATGTTTTCATGTTTGAAACGTTTTTTACCTCTATGAAAAACATCTTTAAAAATGTATTTTATATATTATAAATATATTAAATATGCCGAGTCCATGATGCAGTGATCAACGTCGTTGGGTTTCGTGGCGGATCACATGGGCTCAAATCCCAAAACGAACAACATTTTTTACATCGATGTATCGTCTTGTATTAGAAGGCGCGAGTTTTTGCTGTGACATCAAAAGCAAATCATTTCATTCTTCTTATCCACCTAGCTTTATCGTTTATTTTCCAACATTATTTGAAAAAAAACCACTTAAATAACTGACTAACAAACATTTCTCGAAAATATTTTTTAATAATATACTTCCATTTGGAGCGGATATATTTATAATTTAATTACTAAACGTACCGGGTTGAAATATTTTTCGTGGTGAGCAGATGGAAAAGAATTTGCTGCTCACATGATTTGTCACTAATATGTGGATAATCTCAAGTTAAATATACTTAAGTACAGGAAGATTATTTTTAATAATATTGTCAAGTAAGTATTTGAAAAAAGTGATCATATTTAATCATAGAGTGATTTAGGAGCATGTTGAATAACCTTAATGAATGTATCAAATATATTGTTTGATGTAATGGCAAAAAGTATGATGATCCATAATTTTATTTTGTTTCACAATATGTTTCACTTGACATAACGTTACCATAGTATCTCTACGCCTCTAGGGGATAAAATCAAAGTTTTGTCAGCATAATTCGTTTCTAAGTACGATCTGTATCAAGAATGCTAATTTTTTTTTCGGTAGAAAACGTCGTAAAGATCTTTATTGGAGGTCGTTTTATGGGCAGTAAATCTATGAAAATTCCGTATCAAAATATTTACAAGAATAAAAAAACACTGAGGAAGAACTTTTTTATTTCCCGATCCGGAAATTTGTTAAACTTTTATAGCGTAATACTTTAAGGCGTGTGAAGGGAAACTTAAATTTATAATTCTGTAACAGTTTTGTTTTGAAGAATTGTTGTTGAGCTTTCGTTTTGTTATTCAAGGTTATTTTTTTCATTCGAAAATTTGTAATGTTGTTTAATATATTTATTTAACCATGATCACTTTAATACATTTAATCAGTACACGTGATCAATTAATCTGACATAAAAAACTTAAATAATCAAACAAAATTATGTCTATTGTTGGCTATTATTGACATTATATATTATATATGAGAATACTGAACGTATTGTTTTTTCTTTTTCTGACTGCGTGGTTGACTGGTCCACTTCGTCGGTTTCAGTTACGGTGGTCACGGGTTCAAATCCCAGTCCGGAAAATATTCACAAATCGATATATTAGTTTCTGTTCAAATGCATGGATGTATGTAATGTATTGGATTTCTTCTTATCCGTCCTATCTTAAAAACAGGCGTAGTAAGAGCGATTAGCTTAATATTAAACATGTTCTAGTCCTATTCTTCAATCCTTTCTTTCTTTTAAAAAATTGATGTTGAGTAGCTGAGAAATAAACAGTTCTTATATAAACACTTATGTTGAGATAATCTCTATTAAGAGACATTTAGAGCGGAAATGGGTGAACATGTACTCCATATTTTATATACCAACCGTACCAATTAATTAATAAAAATCATAATTCTCTTAATAAGTGTTTAGTTATAAATAAAATTAAGAACATCACTGTATAAGCTGAACGAAAAGGCAGCAGACCTCTGTCCTCTTAGCAACAGAGCGAATAAATAAATACAGTCTTATTTCCATTGTGTTTTCAATCGTAAGAAACATATTTCTGTTTTCTTTTACAAACAATATTTTTTAATATGCAGTTATTTAATATCAATGTTGCCTATAAAAAATGGATAAAAAAGGTTTGATTTATTTCCCATCTGTTATATTTCTTTTTTTATTCAGATACTTTTTCTATCCTATACTGATACTCACTCCAAAAGCCTACACTGTTTGGCAAAAGTTTCCTGTCGATAATAAGTTTCTTTACATAATAACACTCTACATATATTGTGTTCAACATATAATCTGACATGCCTGAAAAGCAAATATTATTGTTTATTTATAAATCTTACATTACTAACTTTTATCAAAAAAGTATTTCAGTAAATTTTTGTGAACGTCGAGAAAATGATAAAAGTCACAAGGAGCACCTAATTTTCAAGAAAATTACTTTATTAAGGTTATTAATTAAAATTAATTATGTTGTCAGATCGGAAATTGTTCGTTGGCTATGAATTTTGTCGCTCTATTGATAATTATTAATTTTATTAAGACGTTTCCTTGAATTCGTTTGAATGAAACGTTTACATCAGTGGTTTCAAAACCATTATTTTATACAAGAACCTTGCAAATGAAAACGAATTCTTAAATAATTAGGAGTTTAAGAAGGTAAAAGTTCTAAATATTCACTATTATATAGTCATGACTGACCACTGCTTTCATTGTCTATCTTTTCAAGTAAGACAACATTTTTTCTTGTTTGATGTCATATCTGCTAAAACGATATTGTATTTTTATACATTTAAAAACGTAACAAAGGAAAAGCTTAGTACCAAAAAATTGTACCAGAAAATTAAAAAATGCTTCGCGCTCACTAAGGCAATTTCAAGTATTGGGAAGCATATCATTAATTAAGTTTATACGTCATTGAAATATACAAAAAAAAAATGGTCATGTATTTCAATGAATTTAATCTTATAATGAAGTTAGAACTTCTTTACACTCCACTGCCGGCCATTAATAATAATTCATTTTTATAAGTTAAAAAATATTTAGCATTACATCTAATGCCAATGCGCCAAATAGTTTAAAGTTGAAAGATCATACTAGAAAAAGAAATGAATATTTATTGTAAGTCACACGAGATCAACTCGAGGTTAATTGACATCACAAATACACACGCCAAATTTAAATAAAAAAAATCTAAATTTGACTTTGACCTTATCGGGAATCAAACCCAGAGCCACCTGGTCGAAGCTTTTACCAACTAGACCACAGCAAGCGACGAAAATTATAAACTTGAGTAATCAAAACCGCCCAGTAGCTTAGTTTAATTGTTGATCGATTTATGAATGGATGAGTGCGGTGTTTACATTTCTTCTCAACCAACCTGTCTTGGTTGCGTGCTTATATTTTCACTCTCTCCAAAAAGAGAGGTTGAGCGATTGAATAACAACCGTTGTTGTAAAACACATTCTTTTAGTTTGCTCAATTAGCAGCAAAGATGGTGGCTAAAATTATAGACATATTGAGATATTTTTACGTACATTTATTTCACATCCATACAAAAAATACTAATGTCTCTAATCGATGTATTTTAATAAATCGTGTTGGATACTTTTGATAATAGTATTTAATATAAATATAGTCGAAATGAAGATTAAAGTTAATTCTGTAATAAATGACATGCTTTTAATAACCTGGTATCTTTTATTACAGTGTTACTTATTAATAAGTAATAAATAATATCAACTAGAAAAAAAATGTATCACTTGTTAAAGACAGTGTAAGCCATGTTATTTACACTATGATATTATTTATAAGCTTTATTTTATGAGAAACTATTTATTATCTGAAGCTTTGAATTAAATAAAGGATCAAAGGACAAAAAAATCAAGGCGAAGTCAAGTATGTCATGTTATTCTAAAATCTAACGCCAATGATGTAAATAAAGGATCAAGCCATAAAAAACACTACGATAGTAGGAAGAAAGTTATATTTGACTTTTTTCTTAATTCGTATAATCCATACAGTTTGTAAAATTATTTTGTTGTGTAGTATTAAATTAAAGTGCTTCTTATCACTTTTTAAGGAACGTTAAATAACTTTAAAACTCGCATTTTTTCAATTTAATAAATAAATTTAATTTTGCCAATAAATCTTAGAATTAAATTCAAAAGTTGCCATGATAAAGCATTTTATAAATCAATTTTAATCTAAATAGAACATACAAGCACTCAACTTGTATGTATATCAAAAACATAATCAACAATAATATTCCACGTGCCAGATTTCATTTTCCCAAATAAATATTTAAGTCGGGTGTGATTTAAGCCAATACAAACAATTATTTAATAAAAAAATCAAAGAAAAAGGTTGCTTGCAAAATATATTTACACCTCTTTTATGCAACGCCAAGAAAATACTATGAATTATAAAGTTGGTGAAATGAAGAATACGGAGTTTAAAAAGTAATGTGTTGAATAGATACTTTTTCTTTATTGTTGTAATGTTTTACTTTTCAATGATTGCTAATAAATTTTGATAATATATGTTTTAAAAAATATTAATTTAACTTAATTATTTTTTTCATATAACCAGAATCTATCTAGCTCATTTTGAAAGTGTGCAAGCCTAGAAGTGATAGAATCTCAATTTTACACGGTTATTTTATCGTATTTTATTTTTTTCTAGTAAAAAAAATGTTTGTCCTTCACTAGAAGTCATGGTCTAAATGAGAATCAAATAATCAATATTTGTTTACGATTTTAGCTGTTCACTTTTTTCATTGATTTCGTAAAAATTCATTTGTATTATAAAACAAATGTTGGTTAATCTTTTTTTTCTGCTGGTTACTCTAATACGTAATCCAAAGGCTATGAAACATTGCGTTCTAAGCAAATTCGATAGACGCTGTATACTTTCATACAAAGTTTGTATGTAAGTTCGCAGCGCTCAACGAAATTACTTAGAGCGTGACGTTTCGTGGCCCTAAGATAACATGCAATTAGTGTAATAAATATTTTTCGTTTGTGTTAATATTATAATATATTGAAATAAATAAAACTAAGTTACATTTATTTTAAGAATTTTCATTAACTTGGTAGAACTCTATTATAAGAAGCTCAAAATAACGCTCAGTTTAATTTTTGTTTTTGACGTATGCTTTAATCAACTAAATAAAATATTGCTAAACTAAATACAGAATAACTAACTTTTTCCTTAAATTTTATAATTACTTGAAAAGCTCTTTCCGTCCAAATAAAAATTATATACGAAAAGTTGATATAATACAAAAGAAAAAATAATATTTTGTTTTGACGCATTGAATCGTTACTTATGAAATAGAAATTTGAATCGTTCAAATTATGTACATTCACACAAGTTTTGTCACTAACGGCCTGGATTTTGCCTGAATATGTCGAAAGGCGGAACATGGGAAATAATTTAAGCGATTCAAATTTAAAATTGAAATTTTACCAAGTCTTTACCTTCAGTCGAAATATTAATAAAAACACAATATTCCTTTGTACTTCATTCCACTTTATTTAATATGTCAGGACCGGTTTCGCTCATTACGAGCATCGTCAACTGATAAGAAATATAATTTAACAATGCTATTTATACAAAAATGAACAGTTATAAACAACAATTGGCATTGAAAAGAAATTACCAATTATATTAAAAGTGATTCTAAAATAACACAAAATTAAATGTTTAACACATCTAACATATAATTAAAAAGTCATCTCAGATTAATAAATTTAGGATGGCGATTGAAAGTAATTACATAATTAAATAAATTGGAATGAAGTACAAAGGAATATTGTGTTTTTATTAATATAATCCCTTTCCACCAAGTATTGACAGTGAACACCCTAAAAGTGTTTAGTCGAAATCTTAATTTTTTCAAAATATGTTATTTTCAGTAAAAATGTGTTTTATATTAACAGGTTCATTTTATTGGCAATCTAGGACACTGTTATATTAAAAACCGTAAAATACTTTTGAAACACCGTACAACAAAGTTATCCATTAATTTATTTCTAGCATAGAGTTTCTTTATAAAAGGCCAAATATTTTTTTTTTATTTTGATAACTTTTTGCAATTGAAACGAAGACGTTATTTAAAATGACAGTTACTAAAGTGATTCCAGAAAAGAAGCATTTACCAACATTTAATGAGCTATTCCAAGTGATAGACTTCACATATTTATCCATCGGACAAGCTGATATTTACAGGAAAAAAATTAGACATAGTGCGCTTTACGAGTCATTGCAGAAATTTCTCTACTGGTTTGGATTTTTTAATCTAGCTTACTTGGTCGTAGGTGAGTAGTTTACGCCTTTTAAACATACATACACTTCAAAAAATATCACAGCCTTATTCCGATTTTATAAAAGATATAGTGATAGTTATAATAAATATAGCCTTTCATCAACCTTTCTGATATTGTTTTGTGTAAAATTTAAAAACTTCATAATAGTCCCAATCTATGTGGGCTCACAATGTGGAGGATATGACCTCATAATAGAGGTATCTCAACAAAAGATGTTCTGTGAGAAAGGTATGTTACTTAGTCGCTCAACCTCTTATTTTCAAAGAGACTAGTAAGGATATAAGCTTAAAGGACATGACTAGTGGTTTACTAATTTGTACTGGGACTTGAAACCCGTGAGATCCATCACGGAATTCAACAAAGTTATCCGTTGTGCTGTAGACCCGACCCGGCAATGTTATGTTAATATATCGGAATTCAAAAACCGGATTCTTTTAAATGTCGATTTTTCTAATCCCTGATAAGTATCACTTAGATCAGTGGTCGGCAAGCTTATTCGCCAAAGAGCCAAATATGAACATAACAAACAATTTTAAAATATATTGAGAGCCATTGGGAGCCAAATCTGTCTATTAATGTCCACACTTAAGGGGGCAAAGAGCCGCATGCGGCTCCGGAGCCGCACTTTGCCGACCAATGACTTAGATGATCGGATGTGGTTTATGAAAATGTTAAATAATCCTACGCATTTTTTTTTGGGTCGGGTCCCGTGGCGCTGCAGTTGGCGTTGCGGGAATCACGGGTTCGAGTCCCAGTGCGAACAACATTTTTTCGATTGATTTATCGATTTCTGTTCAAAGGCATGGGTGTTTGTGATGTCCTAATTTCCCTCCCACCTTTCCTATCCTTAAATTTAACTGGGTTTAGCGAAAGCGATTAGTTAACCACTAGTCCTGTTTTTCTATCTCTACTACTTCTCTTTGGAAAAGAGAGGTTAAGCGACGGACTCACAAACAGTTCTCGTATAAAAAATCTGTTGAAATACCTCTATGAGGAGGCCATTTTTTATATATTAGGATCGGGCATGGATAAAAAAGAATCTTTTTTTGCACTTAAATTAAAATTATGGTCCAAAAATTGACTTGTAAAATATATTTATTTGAAATTGCACACAGAACCATGCAGAATATATATTTTTAATTTACGTTCAATTAACTGCATGTTCTTATTCCAGGTGAAACTTTATACGGCATAGATGTGTTATCCAGTGCTTCGATTGCTAATTTTCTTGCATTTACCGAGCTTATGCCATGCGTTATTCTAAGCATTTTTTGTTTGTCCAAAACTTTAAACATAGCCGTCAAACGGGAGCAAGTCAATAAAATATTTGAAGAGTTGGAAGAGATGTGGCCAGGGGATAATCCAAACAGCAGAGAAATAGTTTACCAGTGTATGGTTCCCACTAGAAAATATTTATTCATCTATACAGTAATGACAAATATTTTAGCAATCATTTTTAACTGTTTTCCGATGCTTATAATGTTGTATGACTATCTGAGCGGTGATAATTTTCAGTTGTTGATTCCTTATTTTGTTGTTTATCCATTTGATTGGAAAAGCAGTATAGAGTTGTATATAGTGATATATATAACAAACATGTATGGAGGTAAGCGTAACTTTATATTAATAATTATACTATATATACTTACATATATATTATATTGGTTGCAAGATGAAAAATACTTTTTAAAAACGAATAAAATTACTGATATTTGGGTAAGTAAAATAAAAAGTATTAATAGTTAGGTTAAAAGTATTCTAAGAAATCATACAAACATATTTTTATACCATAAATATTGTATGTGAAAAAGAATTAAATTATAAAGGTCAAATAAAACCATCAATTCAGAGTGGCATATACCGACTATTTTTTGAAGACTGTCAAACTTCTTACTTCGGAAGGGAAAGGTAAAATTTAAAATGTTAGAATTAGGGCATCTAATCTAGGGATTTCGGGATTCACTTTTTTTCATTGATTGAACATTCATCGTAAAACCATGGAGAAATTCCGGGTTTTTTTTGCCCTCGCTCAATGTCTTAATCCCGGGATCAGTACTATTATAATCCCGTGATATCGGAATCACAAAATTTGAACGAGATCCCGGAATTGGAGACCCAAGTTAGAATTCGAGATTAAATTATACGTCAACTCAATTATATTCATGTTTTAGAATTTGTCAAACATTTTATCGAAAACGATCACAATTTTATTAAAAATAATAACATGGAAATACTCCATTGAGTAGATAGCACATTAAAACAATGGCTTTGACTTTTTGAAAATATTTAATTGCATTAACAGAAAGCTATTATATCGACTGTGGAAAGGAAAAAGAACTTTGCCTACAGTTTTTTCAAAACAGCTTTTTTTCGATAATCACAATGTATCCAACTTGATACACGTTCTATCAAAAGGATGTAAGCTGTAAATGCCGAATTAGTATCTAAATTTAGCTTTTAAGTTTGAAAAAAGATGGGCTTGTGAAGATTGTAAAAATAATTTCTTAAATTAATATAAGATTATATAAACACCAGCATAAAAGTCTCCGTTCACTTCAAGGTTGTGTTCATTTCATAATTTGTGTATGGTTGAAAATCATCAAAAAACATTTTTTGTGCCTCCAGTATAATTTGCTATGTGTGGGTTACGTTTTTTTTCCTTTCCGCAGTTGACATGTTATATTATTTTAAGCAGAAGAGGTGGCTCGCCACAATTTAATTTAATTTTTGTGAGATTTTTCCCTTCAAGCTAGAGATAATTATTTTAATATAAGTAGTATTATTATTGTTAGTGCAGTTATTGTTTGTAATTAGCCCCATTCTCACATTTACTATAAAAAAGCACCACCCATCAATATATCATCAAAAGCAGTGTCTAAAATATAAATAAAAACCAAGCATAGAGTCAGCGTGAAGAAACTTTTCAGTGGTGCGAACTGCAAAGAATATATTGAAAAATAACACAACAACGAATTAATAAAAGAAAGTGCACAATAGTGTTTAATGTTGTTTGCCCCACTGTACATTTTTTCTGTAGCCAAAGAGGAAAGACCATCAATAACGTAAAATACTGGTGTATTCTCCTTGTTAAAAAAAACAACATTCATGATGTACATCTGTGGTTTTTAAAAAACAATCAAAGCACGATAAACTTTCTTTTAATGCAATTTCGTAGGGTTCTTTACTACGGCTGGTGTTTCAAGTGTCGACTGCTTTTTCTGCATACTGATGGCTCATCTATGTATGCATTTTCAAATACTATGCCTTGAGATTGAGAAACTAGCAGATCATGACGAAGAGCTGGTTGAAGAGAAACGAGCCGAAGAAGAAAAAAGGCGATTGCAAAGGCTTGTACTTTATCACCAACAAATAATGCGGTAATTATGATACTTTTAAATTTAGATATACGAACATATTAGCAGATGATCTTGACGTTTGTAACATTTTGCTCAGTGGTACAGTCAAATCAAATAATAAGTTAGTTTCTTCTTCTTCTTCTTCTTCTTCTTCTTCTTTGGCCATGTTCGCTCCCTATGTGGAGCATATGGCCGCCACGCGGCACCTCCATGTTTCCCTGTCTCCCGCCAATTGCTTTGCTTCCTCCCATGACATGCCAGCATCCCTCAGTTCCACCGAGTACATCCTATGGATAGTACCCGACGGACGTCCGGGACGCCGGAATCCCACCGGTCGAAAGAAAAGACAGGCAGGATTGAGGCTTTCCGGAGGCATCCGCTGCACGTGACCCAGCCAGTTCCAACGTCTCTCCATAACCACTGACGTGACGGGACGCTGTCTTGTACGCTCCCTTATCTCTGAATTCCTCACAAAATCAAACCACCTCACCCCCATTATCCGACGCAAGCATCTGTTCTCGAAGCTCAGTATACGGTTTTTCTGAGTCTTTAAGTTAGTTTATGTCCGAAAAAAAATATCTTGACATCAATACAACAGTAAGACAATCGAACAAAACATATGTTGAGCTATGACTGCTATTATAGATAATATATTATTATGATGAAGCCAATTTAACTGTAAGATAAACTGTAATTTGAAAATACAACCATCACGGATATCATGTAACAGTTAAACTTAGACAAATATTAAGTAGGTACAATGAATGTAAGTATAAGACAAAATACTATACAATATGGATGCACAAATATTATTTTATTTATAATTTGATTGATACTATATAGTCTCTTTGTTTAATGCAGCACAACATATATACATACAAGAATAGCAGTCAAAATAAATAGTTATTTTCTACAACTGTTTGTTATAATATATATATTAGATTTTGTGAAATATTAACTTGTAGAAATTTTCAGGTTGTCCTACTGCTGCTTTGATGTTGCGATACATAAATAAAATAATTATATTTTACCAAAGAAACAATTTGTGGTCGCTTTAAGACTTTTGCCGACGTTTTTTTATTATCGTATATTAAAAAGTTGTTAAATTAAGGAATTAAGATGACTTTTTTTTCAATGTTCAACTGTGGTTTATGTATTAATTACGTAATATCATTCATCATATTTTATCGAAAATCTTACATGTTTAACAAACTTATCGTAAAGGTCACGCTATGTTTAGTATGTTACGTTTTTAAGTCGTTATTTTTTGTGTATTTGTAATCAAACAAGTGAGATATAAATGCTTTAACCATTCGCACTCTGTAATTAGTATATGTTTACACCCTGATTAAGCTTTAACTAATTTATTACATTATAATTATAGTAAAAACATTTCAAATGTTTTTGTTTATCAAAATTAATCATAGACACTATATATATTGGTAGTATTTTAATGAAAAAAAGTCCTAAATAATCTAAAACTCAATAAGTGAAAAAAGATTTTTAGTTTTACAAATATTGTTTTATATATAGTTGAGACACGACTTTTTCAAATCTTTTATTTAATCAGCTTTATATACTAGCTTAGAAGAAATACACAATGTACTTATCCTTTTATCAACTTTAACATTCAAATGTATATGGATGCGAGAACAATAGATCGGAATTTAACTTAACCAGTTAGATCCAAGATAGAACCGAGGGTGTTAAAGAGAAATTGAAATCATTATTGATTGTCTATATAACTACTGTACACCGATGCCTTAAAGTTGAAATATTGTACCTCTGATTTAGGTCGAAAATTAGTTAATTAGTGAAATTTACCAAAAATAGTCTATATTTGTATGTTTTAAAATATTGCATCTTCAAACATACTGTTACAAAGATTACAGATATATTCCAATGAATTGTACATCCCCCAGATTGTTTTTAAGAGCGAAAATATTATATCTCATTGACAATAACTATATTTTTATCCTAAACGAAAGACAAATGTCAAAATATTGTATTAAGTACAGTTACAATGTTTTTTCTACCGACGTGATATAAAAAAAATAATCTTGCTATTCAAATGAGATTTGTAAACTCTTAAATGCAGTTTTCTGAATATTATGATTTATGGAAACACAATATTTTAATTCTAAGTCATTGATATGTTTTACATACATTTTAACAACAGCAATACGTTGCTTTTTCACAAAAAAAAACAGAATTTTCACTAACTGACGTGTACTAAAATGGGTCGAAAACTGACGACATATTTATTTGATTACTATTATATCTGCACTGGCTTGGATTCAAATCTCCTACCCTATATATTACTATCCTTTATCCGCTTTTGCCACCCTGATGTCTTTGCTGACATAAGTGTAGCCATTGAAGTCTGAGCCTGCAAAATGACAATATATCATCTAAGATATCTCATGCAAAAGGCTTCAGTGGACGGACAAAAGAGCTGTCTTGAATTTCTTTTACATTCATAATATTTGTAAACTTTTTTTTGTAGATTGGGAAATGAAGTCCAGGACGTTTTTAGTTTTGTTCTTTTCATAAACACCGTCATAAGTTCATTTTCGCTATGCATTCTTACTTTCGCTATGACTGTAAGTATCAATTATTTTATTTTATAATTCGTCGGTATTCTACCAAAAAAAGTTAAGTCAAAAAACATTGTTTCAAAATAGACGACTTTTTCAAATATCATGAAGCCAACTGAAATGTAGTGAGGCGGTAGACAATAAGACAAATGAATAAGCTACATTTGAACAAAAATTTTACAGTTCAAAAAGGTTCGGTCGTCTAATATCTTTAGGTAGCTAAGAATTAAAAAATCTGTACAGCTAAAACCGTTTTGTTATATCTAGGCATCTGCCAGTTTTAAGAGCTATCGAAGTATATTTAATTCGTATTACATCTTTAAATAATGAAAAAAATAAACGTTATATGAGTCAGCTTATTTTTTGAGATGGTTTAGCGTGTTTAAATCCACAATCAGCCAATTTTTGACTTAACGTCTTGTGGCAGTATACTGACTATATATTTTACCGAGTTTCAAAATGCCTTTAACATAATAATCTCTAACTTTAAAACAAAAAATCTGGTTCTTGTCGATAGACGCTGCCTATTTAATACATATATGTGTACATATTAAGAATATTTATTATTAATAATGAATTTTGTTTTGAACAGATTTCACCACCGTCAAGATTGATCAAATACTTCATATTCTTTAGTTCAAGTACAATACAAATTTTAATGGTATCTTGGTATGGAGATAATCTAATGACTGATGTAAGGTTGCTTTTAATTTTTTTAAATTTCAATAGAGTATAACTGTTTTCTGATATAACTTAACGAGTTTTTGGTCAAATGTAGAAGTTGATTAAAAAAACATTAATATTTACACATCGTTGGCTACCGCTACGGAGGTTACTGGTTCAAATCCCAGTACGAGCAGTTTTATAAATTAATTTTTCATTTGATTTATGAATTTCTGTTCGAAGGCATGGATGTATGTGATGTCTTGTTGTGATAATGATGTCTTGAATTCCCCCCTCCCACCCATCCTATCCTATGACCGGGGCGTATCGAGAGCGATTAGCTAACCACTAGTCCTGTCCTAGCCCTTTCCTTCTATTCCTACTCTCTTTAGAAAAAGAGAGATTAAGCAACTGAGTAACAAGCAGTTCTCGTAGAAACATTTATGTTGAGATAAACTCCATTAGGAGACAATATGCTCCATATTGGGAGCGGACATGGTAAAAAAAAAAAACATTTTCACAATGAATCCAAATTTATTTTTGTACTGTTGTGTAACATCATTCAAGAAAATATCCAATATCAAACTTTCAATACATATTTTATCAAACGTAACATTTCCGCATAAACAAGGCAGAATAACAAATTAATAATATGCCAGATGCCCAATTCTATAGTTTATGTCGACCAACTTTTGGATAACTCTCTTCTACACGTTTCCAATTTGATATTTTTTTGGTAAATACAGATAGGTTTTTTCATTTAATGTGATAAATGAAATACTCGAGTGTAGCCGATAAAGGAATATATATGGTAAAAAATCATTGAAACCTTAGTTCCAATTCCAAGGCTTACGCTCAAAACCTTATGATCACTCAGCAAAGCAATTAAATTAAGGATAAAGCTTTCTGAATAAAATTTAAGCTTTTTGAAAAAAGGGCGTCAGGTTAGTAGATACTTCATGCAACCAATGGTCCGTTTACTGCCGGTCCGCGAACAGTCTGAAGTAAAAGAACTGACTGTTCGTAAATATGTGTATTTGGTTGAAACCGGTTCGCGAAATATTTTTTTAATTTTTAATTTAAGCCTTTACGGTCACTGTTTAAGCTTTATACATCATCTATTTTAGGAAATTATATAAATCTTAGTTACAACAGAATTTTTCAAATGTTTAATTTCTCCGGTTCTGAGCTCACCACCCACTCAATACCCACATTTTCTTAAATATCTATTTTAATATGGGTGATACAATGTTATTCTTATATCATAGTTTTTTGGACCTTTTGTAGTTTATATAAATACGATAATGCGATAACGAGATAAGCACCCGCTTATCAGCGATCGTTCGTAAGATAACTGGGATGAACGCCGCTGAACGAATCAGTAGCAAATTAATATTTGCATTGGAATGACGTCTTTTTTACGCGCAACTTAAAATATGATTATTTATTAAAAAAAACACGGATTTTCTATAAAAAATGTATGAGGAATGATACAAAAAGATATTTTAAAGCCTTCAGACTATTTTTTTTTTTTTTGAAATTCATAAGAATAAGGCCAATTATGAGGAAACCACTAGGCCCCCATCGGCAGAGAAGTATTTTTCTAGTCTCCGAGCCGCGAGAGTTAGATATTTTTTTTCATTTTCATTATCATATTTATTTCTGTATAATATACGCCCGGTTAAATAGTATGATTTTTTTATTATTATTTTATTTACTAAGTAAAACTTTTTTAACGAAAATTTTTATTTTAAGCATATAAAACTTATAAAGATTATTTAGTTTCATTTCAATAAAATGATTATGTTTCATAATTTTTTAAATACAATTTTCTCTATTTTTTTTATCTTAACTTAAAATTACAGTTCTATTTAATCCGTTTGAATAAACATTCTAAATTGGTTATTTCAAATTCACATTATATTTTGAATTATATCAATAAAAATGATAATATATTCAATAAAAAACTTTGAGACTTTAAAAACTTCAATAGGCTTGTTCATAATGTGCTTAATTTAAAATAAATACTTTTTAAAAAATGTGCCCTTTTGTAACAATAACAGGGCCTTGAGACAGAAATGAGTTTAAAAGTCCCCAGACAGCCTTCTAAAATGAGATTACTTCACAAGTCCTGTATTTATTCGATTCACGTTGTTTTCTAGCAGAGTATAATTCAGGATAAACTTCACCAAATGATTTTAAAAGCTGTATAATAAAAGTATAATTGTTTAAATAACAGTCGGCAGCGTGATAAAGTGGTTAACGTCACTGGCTTAGAGCAAGAAGATCACAGCTTCGAATCCCAGTACGAGCAGTTCAAATTAATTTTATGATTTCAGTTCGAAAGCGATCAAAGATTACCTATGAGCATCATTCGTGGAATATTTTTTAACTTATACTTGCCGTCAAATATTGATCAAGTAAAAACTTATCAAATGATGACAATGCAACTTGAATAATATGATAACCAATCAAATTTAAAAAAATATTTCACGTTAAAGTAAAAGAGAAAACTTATCACAATGGTTAAATTGGATTTCACTTTCATTGCAAAGCCCTCAATTCGTTACTGGTTCTAAGCGTCACAGCCCTAAAAGCTCTTGCGGAGAAACCACCATTTAGTTTAGCGACGATTTTATTGCATTTTCGTTCAACGTTTAGAGCTTTCAATACTTGGAAAGCTGCAGTGGTGAATAAAGCGATCGCTATCTATCTATTTAATATACATAAAACGTATGTACAATTTAAAACAGGTGTTTAACACTTAACTTAATTTGTATTCTCAACTACGTAGCAACATTGATAATTTATCTTTAAAAAAATGATTGTATCAAAAAGTGCTGTAAGTTATTTTTTTTTTTTTTTATTCCATGTCCGCTCCCAATATGGAGCATATGGACTCCTAATGGAGTTTATCTCAACAGAATTTTTTCTACGAGAACTGCTTGTTACTCAGTTGCTCAACCTCTCTTTTTCCAAAGAGAGTAGGAATAGAAGGAAAGGGCAAGGACAGGACTAGTGGTTAGCTAATCGCTCTCTATACGCCCCGTTCATAGGATAGGATGGGTAGGAGGGGGGAATTCAAGACATCACATACATCCATGCCTTTGAACAGAAATTCATAAATCAATTGAAAAATCAATTTATAAAACTGCCCGTACCGGGATTCGAACCCGTGCCCTCCGTAGCGGTAGCCAACGATGTTGACCACTCGACCACACAGGCGGCTAATAATAAGTAAATTTATACCATAGTATTTACACACTAAATTGCAATAAATAATGAATTTGTGTTTCACAAAAATGTGTGTTAAAATAAGCAATTCGAATACACGATAGTGGAAATTATGCAGTATGATATTGTGTCTAACGTAGGATGTCAATCATGCTATGATGAACCGCGTTGAAGGGAAGCGTGCTATATTATAAATCACTGTAAACTGTAGCACTGATTTTTCAATTAACGCGATCTATATCTTTCGACTGTTATAATTGAGGAGCTCAGTATCATAATTTACATTCCCCGAAAGTCTAGTTAAGAAAAAAATTGCGAAAAAACACAGGAGCACAATTGTTTGTAATTTAATATTATAAATAATCAAATAAATCATGGAAAAGAAGATGCTAAATATACTATTACATCACGATTTTTTAAAAAAAATCCATGTCCGCTCCCAATGTGGAGCATATGGCCTCCTAATGGAGGTATCTCAACAGAAGTTTTCTACGAGAACTGTTTGTTACTCAGTCGCTCAACCTTACTTTTTTTTAAAGTGAGTAGTATGGAAAGAAGGATAAGGCTAGAACAGGACTAGTGGTTGGCTAATCGCTATTGCTACACCCAGTTATAAAAGGATCAGATGGATGCGAGGACAGGAAAAATACTTCTAATATAGTTCTTTCTAACAATTAAATTTAATTTATTTGAAAATGTGAGTAGTTTTAGTAGTTTTAACAGTGACTAAAGTATACTTTAATAAAAAACTAATTGTTGATACATATTAAGAGATGAATTAAGACTTTTTTGGATACTTTTCTTTAAAATATTAAGATTTCATATTATGAAATTTGATACTAAGCTCTTTAACTGATTGATAATGTGCCGATTCTCTAAAACTCATATTACCAACAGTGTGAATAAACTATATTGAGATTAATGTGTGAACCAATTTTTGAGAGAAAGATTTAACATTGTTTGAATTTTAGTTAAATTGAACATTGTTTGAATTTGATCATTGAAAATAAACTTCGCAACGGCTTAAAAAAGAGTAATGCTATAATTTAAGATTTTGACTGAAGATGCTTGGTGAAATTTCAATATTAAATTTGAATCGTTCAAATTATGCACATTCACACAAGCTTTGTCACTAACGACCCGGGTTTCGCCTTTCAGCATCTTCAGGCGTTCAAGTCCATTCGTGCACTTGAACGCCTGAAGACGCCGAAAGGCGAAACCTGGGTCGTTAGTGACAATACTTGTGTAAATGTACATAATTTGAACGATTCAAATATAAGAAAGATATCAACTTTAAACATAAAACATACAATAATTTAACTGAACTTGAACTGCGTCAGTTCAAGTTCATCCGTGCCCTTGAACGCCTGAAGATGCCGAAAGGCAAAATCCGGGTCGTTAGTGCCAGAATCTGTGTGAATGTACATAATTTGAACGATTCAAATTTAATATTGAAATTCCACCAAGCACCTTCAGTCGAAATCTTAAATTATACAATCATTTTTAAACATGAGCAAATCTTGCTTCTATTAGTACAAATGATCACTGATCCTTATTTGAAATTATTATAAATTTGGATTTAAAAATGTATTCTTAGTTATTTCATTTAAAAAACTTCTACTAAGACCATATCTTTTTTTTAATTTGGAGAATATAGTCACTACAGTATCCTTCTTATCGGAGCATGCTCACATTACATACATATAATAATATATTTTGTTCATAATTTCTGTGCTCAGAAAAGATTGAGTGCATTTTCGAATTAAAATATCTCCTGTAAATTGATAACCCCATCACCTGTAAAACGTTCCTTTTACATTTTCATCGTGGAACTAAAGTGCTACCGTGTACTGCGTTTGAACCAAACCAGTCTGAAACATGTTTATATAAAAAAATAGTTTTAAAATTAAATTTCTTCCTGCGGGGAAATAATTTTGCAGAGAGCTTTTACCCCACAAACTTCTACAGTACTTTGCGATACGGTACAACAAATAAATTGAATGTAAAATTAATATTACGTTCACGAGAATTATTTTTTGTTCGCAGTTGTTAATCAATTTCCTTTTTAACAATGCTTTCTTTAGAATATTTAGATCTTAAAATATATTGTACCAATTGATCATTTAAATAATTATTAGTAAGAGGATGTGAGTCTCAATGGAATTGAGCCTTGAAAGGGGTGCTTTCAGTGTGTTTTACGCATTTTTGACATTTCTCAATATTGAGAAAAAACTATTATTTTCATCGTTTCATATTGAGTATGTTTGTATGCTTGAATTTGATCTAATTTTGGTGTATTAAATGTGGTTTGTCTGATAATTTCTAGAGTGAAGCGGTAAAACTCGCTGCATACAGCTGCAATTGGCCTGATGCAAGTCTCGCTCTCCGTAAGAGTATTTTGATGCTGGAGGTAAGAGGAAGCTTTCCTGAAAGCATCAACGTAATGGGATTTACAAAACTATCGCGTATGACGTTTTCCTCGGTGAGTAATCCGTATTTAAAAAGAAACAAGATTTTTGTTTTTCTATTATCGTCCCAATTGTAGTTAAAATATTAAGTCACCAAGACGAAAAATCTATTGTCATGGAAAACACACCAATTCATCAATATTGGATTTACTTTTATACAATAAAGTATTCAGGGTATGTGGTGCAGAGTCAACATCGTTGGTTTCTGTGACGGATCTCATCGGTTCGAGTCCCAGTACGAACAGTGTGTTTTCAATATGTTCGAAGACAAAGATTTTTTTATGATATTTAATAAAATCTCTCCTACTCTTTCAATTATAAAAACTACATGGAGAAGTGATAGCTCATAAACCACTAGTTCTGCTCTAGTACTATCCTTCTTTCTGTCCCTACCCTCTTATAAATAAGATACGTGGATTGGTTTAAAATAAGATTTTCAGTCGGTATAAAACTTTAAAAAAAAAACAACTTTTTGATTTTTATTGCTTTGAACATAAAAAAAATTTAAATTGTTTTATTTTCAAGAAAACCAATTTTAAATTTCACAAATGTCGCAACAAAAAAATACGCTTTCGCTTCTAAATATAACACTAAAATAATTTACAAGACTTTTGTGGATTCTCTTCAAGTCTTTTGAAATAAGAAAAAACGTTATAAATATAACGTTATATTATTAGAAACAAGGCTTCAAGCAATTAAACGAGAAATATAATTAAATTTATTTACAAAGCAATTAAGAACAACAATATGTTATATCATTAACTTTGAATGTAAGGAAAGGAAAATATATAACAGATGGGTGGTTTTGATGAAAAGCTAAGCGTTTAGGATAATTGTAATGAAAAGCTTCTCTTTCATTTACACAACACAACATTTTGAAAAGTTCTTCATATTTTATAATTTGAAAACATATTTCAATAAGTAATAATCTTATATAAAAGGTAACGTTAAGTTTAATATAAAAAGTAACGAATTCAATTTAGCTATTGAAAGATTTTTTTCTATTACATTAATTCTGTATGACTTAATTGTATTTTTAATTCGTTATATTTTTTAATAATATTTCCAATTTATTTTATAACTAACTGTGCGAAACGATTTTATTGAAAATCCGGGCGGTTTTATAAAATTTAATTTAACTCATTTTATTCGTATTATTTTGGCTTTTTTATACAAATACGTGTTACTCAGTATCTGAACTTAACTTTTTTCAAAAGAGTAGGAAGAGACAAAAGAGGGCTTGTACAAAACTTACGATGATGTAAAAAATACTAAAGTACTAGTACAAGTAGTAAGTTCCAGTACAAATACACAGTGCATTTAAAAAAAAATATGTGACGGAACTCAATTCTCAATATGGAGGTATCTAAATAGTTTTTTTACGAGAACTGCTTGTTACTCACTTGCTCAACCTCCTTTTTTCAAGAGAGTAAAGATAGAAATATAGCACTAATAGTTAACTAATCGCTATGAAAAATTGCTGTACTTATTCGGACATGAAATTGTAAAACCCATCACGGAACTTAACGACGTTGACCACTGCATCACGGACACAACAATGATACATATTAAACTTTCCATGTATTTTTATACGATATATCAATTTTAAAAATGCTTTAAATTGTACATTTTTTTCTTATTAATAACTAAACCATCAATTAGCATCTATCTTTTTGGAGATACACCCAAAGAGACGGCGCAAATATTACAATTAGTTACACAATCGGTGTTATAACAAATGTTGTGTTTTGATGACGTTTTACAGATTTGCCGATGTGCCCATAAAAATACGATGTTTTAAAATCGTAATATTTTTTTTTCTTTTAAATGGAACCTAAATCATTCATCTTTCTTTTTAAAATGATTAACCTAAATAAACTGATGTTTTTTTATAGATTCTTCGAGTGGCATGGTCATACTTCACACTTATGCGTACTATGTACCAGCAGATTATTAGCAGGAATGACTGATGGCCGTATCGACTTCACTATTTAAAGAATATTACAGTTTCCTAAATATATTTTTTGATTCTTGAATTTAAGAAAAAAGAGATTGTTCACAAAACGTATTTTAAATCTGAATTAGTGAGAGAATTTTAAAATATTAAGTTTGGTAAACATTAATAATAAATTGTATCACTATTGTGTCTGAGATAAATTGGATAGGATTTTAAAACATGTACGGTCTGTAGAGCAAAAATTAGAAACTTTGCAATGAATATTAAATTTACAAGTGATATCTTTAATGTCTCAGTCTTATTTTACTTTAGGTTTTAATATCAAAACCGAATCACACAATTTATTTTGTATTAAACGCAAGCCGTTAAGAAAATTGTAAACTAATTTCTGTACAAAATAAAATCCAGGCGAATATAAATTGATTGTGTTTTGCTTGTTGATTTTCTCATTAAAATAACTTTTTTTAATTTTTTTAAATCAAATTGAACGGATTGATATCAGGTTATTAGAATTTTAAAAATAAACACACAATTTGAACAATTTATTTATTTTGAGAATGTTTCAAGCTGACCATGGTTTTATTAGTATTACAACTGTTTATACGGAACGAGCTTTTTTAAATGTTTATTCACATCTTTATAATATCTAATGCAACGATTTGATTCACAGTGAAAGACTTTTCTCGCCCTTAACAATTGTAACCAAGGTGATGTAATTATTTTCATATTGAAATTTTAAGCTTTTTAAAATATCATGTTTTTTGTCGAAAATAAATAAAATTATCTTCAATAAAAAATAATTTTAATCAACATAAAAGAAGAAAGAATGTTTATTCAATTTCATACGGTTTTGATTTTATTTCATTTGTCAACGATATAAACTATTAGGTGACTTTATTTATTTCTTAAATATAGCACAGCATTTCAATTTTATATTTTTCTAAATACTAGGTTAAGGTTGTTATCGCTATACACGTTCGCTGCTCATTTAAATACGCTAACCTTGATGTCATGCCCTCAAATTCTAATATATAATATTTTAGTACATTTCTTCTTCAATATACACCACTACACACCAGTGAACCTGAAACGACCTAACCGTACAAATTTAGTAGAAGTACTGACGCAACAGGATGTGCAAGTGTTTTGTGTAGATTTTCACGACGCTGCGGTGTTTGTTAAATTTTATAATATATATATATATATATATGGAATAAGGCCAACGATAGCCTTGTTTCATGGAACGATATTCAAAATATTTGAAAACCTCTCTTACATAACTTTACAAAAGTAGAACTAGAAAGAATTGCTAGCCTTCTCTCAGTAGACAGATGTCTTCAGACAATCTTCACTCAGCTGTATATAAATACAACTCAAAATATCGTTTAACAGTTTTTTCAACATTGCAATAAATATATAAATGATTTAATGATTCACTGACAGATATCACAGGTTCGAGTACCAGTACGAGCAGCATTTTTTCGATTTATAGACTTTTGGTCGAAATGAGTGACTGTGATGACCAAAAATAACCCCCCCCCTCCACCCTTTCCAATCCTTCAATAACTGGGCTTAGCGAGAGCGATTAGCTAACAACAAGTTCTATCCTAGCCGTATCCTTCTATTGCTAATACTCCCTATGAAAAAGAGAGGTTGAGTGAATAAGTAAAAAAGGTTCTCTCAGAAAAAATCTGTTAAAATACCTCCATTAGGAGACTATATGCTTCAAATTGGAAGCGGATATGAATAAAAAAAATGATTCACTAATGAGATGGAACAAATGATAATGATAACTTTTTTACAACTCAATTCAGATGCGTCAAAACTTTGGTCAATCAATCTCAAACTACCAATTTCTAGCAAGTTGTAGCACTATCCAACTAAGCCATCGATAAGGTTTGTTCGTACCATATAGACTGACCGTACCATGGATGGGCTTAACAGTCGATGTGATAAAAAAATGAAACCTTAGTAAAATATTGTAATTACTTATAATTTTATACAATTAATGTTTACCTTTGTAGGTATTAATGTTTAAATACCCAAATATTATATTCACTATACAATGTTCAATCACTATCTTCATTATTAGATCTATGAAATTTCATTTTTATGTTTTCCACGTACGAATATGTACGTATAATTGTATTATTATACGTTTATGTATCTCACGTACAAATACGAGAGAAGGCTTGCCACAATTTTCCCGATAAGATAAAACTCAAAACAAACAACGGTTGCATGCGATGCTTTTTCTGTTATCTCTCTTATCAATTGAAATGTAAATTTGAAAATACAATGGCTTATTATTGCCTACCATATTTGGTTTGCTACAAAGTCTTTCCTGTTTTAAAAATTCTACGCTCAATTTAATACAAAAATTCTCTAAAACAATGTGTATATGAGTTGAATATGTTATGCCCTTTTTGTTTCAAAATGTATTAATATAGAGCTCTATCTATAATCATCGCCAATCAACATAATGAGTTTAGTTAATGTTTATAGAATCTTTTGTTTATTTATGATAATATATTTTTTGTGTACAAGCTGTTTTGTATTAACATAAACTATTTATTTCGTTCATAGCTGTTGCAATATCTAAATCTGACTCAATATCATTACTTTTATATTTATATATTTAATTCTTTGTGCAAATTTCAAATAATTTTATATCGATTGTATTACAAATACAATCGATAATATTAATCAAATATTTTTAAGGAATGCTATCATTTCACTCTCTTGAAGCTCGAAGATCGTTTTCAAGTTTAAAACATTTTTCTCTTCTTCTTTGAGGCTGAGTTAATTATCCTAAAAATCTCTTGACTGATATTCTCCCAATTTATTCTTACGTGGGCGAAACTATAACCAAAAACCATTGTATCAAAAAAGTTGTTCGCCAGTTCCAAGAGCTGTTTGACTGATCAACTCATTGTCTATAGAAGTGAACATTTTCAGTGACAGTATTTGTGAACTGTTTGTTAGGTTTTAATTTTTTATTTCTTGATTTTGTGTGTTGATTTTGATCTATTACGTACCGTTTTTTTTGTATTAATTATATTTGTCAAGTGTATGGCGAATTGGCGTCAGTTGTAATGTCATGTACTGTTCTTTACATTTTTAAACAATAAATATTGTTCAAAAAAGTATGTGGTGGAAATCTAAATTAAAATAAAAAAGCATTATTTCAAAAAACAAGTTCACAAAGTATGACCATATTATGTGATTGATGTTCTACTTCTACATATTATATAATACATGAATATATTAAGTTAAGATATTATTGCTCTCAAAAGAAAGATTATCGTTTTGAGATATCTGCTCAGCAATGCAATTTAAAGGTCTTTTTAGTAAATTATTGTATGTTAAAAATACTGGTATCTGATTAAAATAGCAGCAAAATTGATTTACTAACGTTAAATAATTTAACTTAATACAGATTTTATGTATGGAATACTAACTAGCCTTTAATAACCCAAATTATTTGTTATCGAGACCTTATACAAACATGCATAAACTGAAATTCAAAATTCCATAGAAAACCAATAAACTAGGTAATGTTTTCAGACCGCTCATGACTGTTAACTATTTGCATCAAATATTCGCAGTAATATATTTGAATGGTTATATTCCGTCAAAACATCCAACTCTGGGCAATACCGTACCTGTTTTAACGACATTTAATTATACGGAATACTTACAAGAGTCAAAATATTTTGCGGCGTGGTAGCAGACAGCCGAAAGCTCTCACAATAGCCGGAAACAGAGGCTGAACCCTGACCGCCGTGGCACAAGAGCTGGTGTAATGTAGGTGTATTTAAAACAGTAGAGCTACATTTCTGTTTGTTTTGGTTTAGTTTTAATATATTTTTTGATATATAATAACAATTACATAAGCTGTTTTAAAAGGCGAGAGAGTAAAAGATTATTAATTGACTAACGTTGACGGGTCATATGGCGCAGCGGCTAGCGTTGTGGGCTTCCGTGCCGGACTTCACGAGTTCAAAACCCAGTACGAACAATTTTTTCGCGATCGACTTATCGATTTCTGTTAGAAATTATAAGTGTTTGTGATGTCTAAAAATTGCCTCCCACCATTTCCGATTCTTTAATAATTAGGTGTAGCGAGAGTTATTACCTTACCACTAGTCCTGTCCTAGTCTTATCCGTCTATGTGTACGCACTACTCTCTTTCAATAAGAGAGGTTGAGTGACTGAGTAACAAACAGTTCTCGTAAAAAAAATCTGTTTAGATACCTAAATTAGAAAGCCATATGGTCCACATTGGGAGCGGACATGGATACGAAAAAAAAACCGTAAATACATATACACACAATTTTTGAATTGGACTCTTCTCTGAATAAACTCCACGAACTGATTTAAAAAATATTTCAAATACAATTTTTTCAACTTAAAATATTTGACATTTCAGCGTGTCAATACGCCAAATATTTGGCTGAAAGATCATACGAGATAATGTAAGTCATGTAAGGCACTTGATATTATCAAAAGAAGAATTTTCATTACACCAAGACGTGGAATATCTCAAATTAAAGTTAAAAAATCAAAGCTGGCATTGACCTTGCCGGTTATTGAATCCAGATCATTTTGATTGAGAGAGCCAAGCTTTTACCAAGACTATACTACAGTTGATAGGGTGACGTGTCAAAAATTTCCAAACCGCTCCTCTTTTCTGGTTTAGTATAATACATTTTTCACAAGCACACTTTTATTAAATATAGAAAAGAAATTAATATACAGGTGTAAATAAAATTATTTGAGTAAATATATTTTTTTTACCATTTCCGCTCCCAATGTGGAGCATATGGACCTCTTATGGAGCTTATCTCAACAGAAGTGTTTCTACCAGAACTGCTTGTTACTCACTTGCTCAACCTCTCTTTTTCCAAAGAGAGTAGGAATAGAAGACTAGGGCTAGGACAGAACTAGTGGTTAGCTAGTCGCTCTCCATACGCCCCCCGTTCATAGGATAGGATGGGAGGGGGGAATTCAAGATATCACATACATCCATGTCTTCGAACAGAAATTCATAAATCGATTGAATAATCAATTTATAAAACTGTCCGTACTGGGATTCGAACACGCGACCTCCGTGACCGAAGCCAACGACGTTGACCACTTGACCACACAGGCGGCTGGGTAACTATTATAGTTACTATTATACATTATTATTATGCATAAGATAACTTTATTGCTGCCATAACGCAAAAATAATCAATGAGTGTTGTTTCAAGAGTGTGAGAAATAAATTCATAAATTTTCATGATCGTTAATGCTATCGTTGGAAAGGCGTTCCCAACAACGTATGCACAACAAGTGGTGATAAAAAGCCTACTCAATTATTTTATATTAAACTTTTTTATTAATTAATAAAATATAATTTTAGCCAACTTACACTGAGGCGGTATTGAATATTAAAAAAATATATTTACAGGTCGTAGATCTATTTTGTGAATTCAACTTAAATAAAAGTGCCCAGCGGATTCCACTACTAATGACGAACACTTCACGTTGAAGTTGACTGTTTTCAACAAGGCTTGTCTGTTTTAGACAGGCCATCTAAATCAAAAGCTCGCAACCCGCCCGCTACTTCAAAGAAAGCTTAAGATTTTACAATAAAAGCGATTATGTTTACATCGAGTTTAAAGATTTTTTTTAATTCTTAATATTTCGTACACTGTGAAAAATGTATTATTATGATTTGTGTTGGTAGGTTAATTATCTTTTGACTAAGACATTTTTTTAACGTAGGAGATTTTATAAGTATTTTTTTTATTAATTTTAATGAAAGTTAGAACAATGCCTATGTTAAAAAAACCCTCTAAAGATAAAATAAACATTAAATAACTTGATTTCAGTTTGGTTTATCTAAGTCAAATCTAAGTTCATGTTTGTTATCTAATTTAAAAAAAAAAGTAAAATTTTAAAGAATTAATTTACAATCGACAACTTTTTTTAACATTATTAAAACTGTAACTATTTTTGCCAAGGGAAGTAAATGTTAGAATTAAAATTAATATAACGTATACTGCTGCTACCTAGGAAAACTTCAACCATACAATCTTTTTATTTCAAGTAACCGAATTTAATTTGTGACATAATTCAGATACTGTTGGGAGCCAGTAGATCTCCACTCATAAAAGCTCTTGCATATCCCACTTAGCATTGTCTACACACAATTTGAGAGAAACGTTTTCAATGATACCTATTTTATTATTTGTTCAAAGTACAAATAACGTTGTTACACTTCAGACAACAGCATATAATAAGGCTGCTAAACCGTAACTGGATGAAGTGTGTACCATGTGTTCTATTAAAACGGTTTTATTTTATTACAGTGGGAATTAGCAAAACCAGAGGTCAAAGAAGAATAGTGTAATATCACCATGTGTAAAACACGCTCCGTAAAAAGATCAGATGTATTGAGACAAATATATATATATATGTTAAATGGGCAAACTCTTTCAAAATGTGTAGTTTCATTGAAAATCCTAACTTAATCGAGCGTATTCTATTTTTTTTTTAATAAAAAATAAGACAGTGTTTTTAGACAATTATTTTAAATTTCTAGAATGTATTAAAGTCTAGTGTTCTTATAAAACGGAGTGGGTAAAAAATAGCAAATTTATTGTGTTCACTGTTAATACAAGAAATAGAAAGGCATTATATGCAAAACAAATTAATTCCCACTTTTATTAAATAAAATCATGACCGGTATTCGCTCACAAAGAACATTATCAATTAAAGTTGAAAAATCAATTATCAATAAAAGTGTTAATTAATTCGAATGTATATTTTAAAATTAAAACGGTTTTATAGTTTTAAGAAGACGACTTTTAATGATGTAAAAACTTTTCGCGTAATTCAGAAAATAAAACTTAAAGTCGTTTTCAAAGCGCCCACGCCAAATAGTTTACTAGCTCTTCGTCGGAACTAACTCAGACCGACAAACAGACGGTTATTTTAGATAACGATGTGGTTTTCACTCTGACCGCTGGGTATGTCAGCAAATAGTCCTCAAATATAGTACATACTTTCATGTTTTTTGAGATAGCCATTAAAAAGATTTCAGAATTCTGAAACATTCATAATAATTTTTGGTACGCCGGAAAATATAATAATATTGAAACTTCTTCTCTTAAACTCAGTTTCTTCAATCGTGTATTTTTTACCACGGTAGTGGCGTAACAAACGTTATGTGTATCTAGAGATTTTTTTATTTGACTTGGAAGTGTTTTAGGAATAATTGCCCAAGACTTGGTGGCTTGCACTTAAGTGTGCAGAAAATCAATCCTTTAATGTTAAAGAAAAGATTTTGAGTTAAGTTCTACTCGCTTTCCGTATGTCACCGCAAATTTCTGTATGGTATAGTAATTTGCCTTATAATACGCCAAGTTGTTGTGACCAATATGTGCAATATATGGATGGTTGCCTCTTACCTCGCCTCTTAAATTACATGACACTCCTTTAATATATGTTAAGCATCCTGTTTAATAGAGTCAAATTTTCATTATCAGCTATCCACTAAATGCCTAAGCTCATAGAGCTTAGCAGCGGAACCACTGTGTTCAAAAATGAGTTTGTTTGTCTCATGGTTTGGAGTCAACCAATTGGCTATCTTTATTCGCCTAATATATGTAAAAAAATGTTTTGCTTTGTTTTCAACGTGAATTTATAAGCGAATATTTTTTTGATCATTTAATCAGATGTTAGTTATTAGTCATTCAATGCTTCCTATACTTTACATGGAAAAAATATTTGCAATTAATGTTGTCGGCCTCACTTTGTATTAAATGATTTAAAAAATAAGTTGAAATGTTTTCAAATATGTTGATGTTATTTCGAGTATTTAATAATAACGTGAGTCATGATAATCATTTAAGAATGTAAATTTACAAGTTTGCTTCAATGCGTGATATGAAAGCATTTTATAAAAAAATATTTCTTATACATAATATAATAGGTTACCACTTTTCATTTAAAGTTTTTTTTCCAAAATTAAAAAATGTATTCCTTGCCAGTTTTACAAACTCTCTGTCTGTTCGTCTTATTGGAACGAAATATATTTATATATTTACATACTCTGAAAATTTCTTTTTTTAAAACTGAATTTTGTTATTATTCCGTATAAACTTTAAACCACAATCTGTTGATGTTTTTGACTGAAATAATATGTAATAACGTTTTTATCTTGCAGACACATACGCAATCTAAATTTTGTTATATTTTATTGAACAATATAATAAATAAAAAGATTTATTCAATATTGTGTAAGCAACACTATTTTCTTAAACAAACACTCTCAAATACTTCCTTTAAATCGTTTATATTTTGATAATTAAAATTCTCAGAATGGTTTTAAATAGAGCTTTTAAATATAACCAGACTTTCATTATTATATATTAACAATTCATTGTCTTACATTATGATCTTAATAATAAAATATAAAGATTGATTATTATTAATTCTACGATTTACAATAAACAATTATTTATAAATCTTTATAATATATAAATTTCAATCGTTATATGCTAAGACGTTTTGTTTTCATAAATGTAATTTACAAGATGTTATTCACAAATGATTGAAATATACTAACGTGCGAAAAACCTTTTTTTTCACGACAGGCTTTTTGACTGTATTTTTAGGTATGTATAACACGTAGGATTTCATTAATGGTATTCAATTACTTAGCTCCGGTTGTTAGTTATAAGACAAGTTTTAAAAAATACGTTGGCTCTCAGCCAGTTCTTTACGAAATAAAAAAGATTGAACAGATTTTCACTCCAATACAAAGAAACTAACTGTAAATCTATAAAAAACATTGTTTCTTATATGTATATATATATATATATATATATAATATATTATTTTTCAAAGTTGAAAGATCATACGAGAAAATCTCGATGAGAATTTAATTTGAAGTTGCTCGAGATCAAATCGAGGTAAATTATTACATCTTAAATTTAATTTTATTTTGAATTTATCGGGAATAAAACCTATAAAACCAACTACTTGGAAGCGGGGAAAAACAGGAAACTATCATTAAGCCTATTCACTTTTTTAATGAAGCATTTCATCGCTTTGTCAAAAATTTCCCAAATTTTAATTATGTTTGTAATTACTTTCAATAATTATTCTAAATTTATTAATTTTAGATGTTTTTTTAATTATATGTAAGATGTGTTAAACATTTTAATTTTGTGTTATTTTAGAATCACTTTAAATGTAATTGGTAACTTCTTTTAAATGCCAATTGTTGTTGATAACTGTTCATTTTTGTATGAATAGCATTGTTAAATTATATTTCTTATCAGTTGACGATGCTCGTAATGAGCGAAACCGGTCCTGAAATATTAAATAAAGTGGAATGAAGTACAAAGGAATATTGTGTTTTTACTAATAAAACCTAGACCTGCATGTTTGGTAGAGCAAGCTTTAACCAAATAGACCATAGCGGACGATGAAGATGATTTTAGGTCTGGCTCGATGAATTCATTAAATAAATTAGAATTTACTGGAACATAAATTCTTTTAAGGCGTAAAAATAACCAAAGTTCTGTCAACCACTATCCAATACAATTTCATACATTTAATACAAATAGTTTATCAATCAATGTTAAAAATTTAAACTAAGAATTCTTTGAAAAGGATATTATAATTCTTCTCTATATTTTGTTCGAAAAAGACCTCAGCAGCTAGTCAAAAAAATTATAGCTGAAAAATTTTCAGAAAAAAACCTTCTTTATTAATACGACATGTCGCTACTCTAAAGCAACAGAGGGACAAGTTGAAAATATATACATGATTTAAAAATGTCATTCTTTTTCATTCATCAGATAATGATAATCATGTAATGTTTTTTCGTGTTATTAAATTGTCGAATACAGTGTTGAAAGTTTAATTGAATAAGCACTACGTCAGTCAAAACTACCATCTACGTCGTAGAGGCTACGGCTTAACATTATAATAACAATCGTCACGCCATTGTTCCTTCTACGCCGTAACTCCTATAACTAAATGTTATAATGACCATGTCATCGCTGTGACATTTCAACCACACATCAAGCACATCCTCCTCTTGAAGCTTCATACAATTACGTTAGTACGAAGCGCTGCGTACCTGCTCTGTGGCTTTCACTAAAGTGGTTTTGGTTTCAGCATAATTTTCCAAGATTGAACATATAGCTTTAGATAATTTAATAAAATTATGAATAAAGTTCTTCCTGCACTTAAGTCAGTAAAATTGGTGACTTTCATATCAATTCTATTGTTTTGCTCACTTTTGGTGTGTTCACTATCAATACTTGGTGGAAAGGCATTATATTAAGAATAACACAATATTCCTTTGTACTTATTTCCACTATCATTTACCAAGATCAAGACCGGTTTCACTCATGGCGAACATTACCGATAATCACAACTTTAACTTTATTACTCTTTGATGATCTTGTATTTATATGTTAGAGTTGTTAAACATTTTAATTTGTGTTAGTTTAAAGTCACTTATTCATAATTTCTACTGTAATTTCTAAAAAAAATCAATGTCAATTGCTTATTCCACCTTTTTATTTCAATTTTTGTTTGTATAAATAGCACTGTTAAATTATATTTTTTTTTCCCATGTCCGCTCCTAATATGGAGCATATGGACTCCTAATGGAGTTTATCTCAACAGAAATGTTTCTACGAGAACTGCTTGTTACTCAGTTGCTCAACCTTTCTTTTTCCAAAGAGAGTAGGAATATAAGAAAAGGGCAAAGACAGGACTAGTGGTTAGCTAATCGCTCTCGATACGCCTCCGTTCATAGGATAGGATGGGTGGGAGGGGGGAATTTAAGACATCACATACATCCATGCCTTTGAACAGAAATTCATAAATCGATTGAAAAATCAATTTATAAAACTGCCCGTACCGGGATTCGAACCCGTGCCCTCCGTAGCGGTAGCCAACGATGTTGACCACTCGACCACACAGGCGGCACATATTTCTTATCAGTTGATAATGCTTGCCATGAGCGAAACTGGTATTGATCTTGTTAAATAAAAGTGGAAATAAGAAAAAATGAATATTGTGCTTTTCTTAGTATTGTTTTGTGTTTTTAAATAAACTGACTAAATTTATTCGTAACAAAAGTTAATCTTTTTATTATACGTACCTCTTTTTGGAATCGTTCAAATTATGTACATTTTCACAGATTTTGTCACTAACGACCCGGGTGTTGCCTTTCAATATCTTCAGGCGTTCAAGTGCACGGATAAACTTGAACTGACGTTTAGTAAATGAATGTTTCGTGTTTATATAAGAAATAAATGTATCATTGAGTTTAAAGCCATTGCTGGCGAAAAAGATTAGCCCACAGATTTGAATGGTGAGTAGTTTTAAGAATTGTATTTATTTGTTTGTCAGCAAAGGTTTTATGATTATATTTATATAGGGCTTAGAAGTGCAGATTCCGGCATGCTTATTATTTCATTTAAAATTATAAAATTCCTATTTTTTTTCTACTTGAAAGGAATATATGTGAACAATCAACACAAAAACACCAGGACATTAATGCTCATTATTAATCGGTAACAAAACATGATTTTATTTTACAGTATGTTAAGATCAAACTAACAATAAAAACATTTAATTTTTTCGTTCACAATTCTGATGCTACGATTTTTAAATTTTACGTTTTATTACGCTGCGTCATATTTCATTTAACACAGTTCCTGTCTGTCACTTGTCATTCATTATTACGCAGTGTGCTCAAAAAAATAAAAATAAAATATATTCAGTATAAGCATGAAAATTTTTAAATTTTTATTCGTTTTTGATGGCAAGATAAAAACGTCGAATACTTCAAATTTTAATCTGTGTGATTGCCGGTTTTTTTGTTGTTGTAAATACGCATTCAATAATGAATATGTTAATTTTAGTAAAACAATTAATCTAACAGCGGGCAGTAATGAAAGAAATATAATTTTCATTATAAAGCTGTTATTAATTATATTATATTTAATTATATTATATTATACCACACGTGAAATTAATTAATATGATTCAGGGTGCTTTTCACATCCTTTAGAAATATCTTAACAACAAACCACAAACGATAAAAATTGCTCAAGGTGATACAACTTATGCTCACCTGCTTAGTTAATAAAAAATAACAAATACCGTGGTTTGTCTTTGATAATATATTATATAAAAAAAATAAAACAATATTTTTTTCTAAATCCATACGTAATTTAAAAATCCAGTCAAATTCTGTTGTAATGTCAAAGTCTGAATTTTGAAGAGTAATGAGATGTGAATGCAATTTATGAGATAATATTAACAAATTAAGATAAATAGAAAATCAGCTACAATATTATTTATTTTTGCACCATGTCCGCGCCCAATGTGGAGCATATGGACTCCTAATGTAGTTTATCTAAACAGAAGTGTTTCTACGAGAACTGCTGGTTACTCAGTTGCTCAACCTCTCTTTTTCCAAAGAGAGTAGGAATAAAAGGATAGGGCTCAGACAGGTCTAGTGGTTGGCTTATCGCTCTCGATACGCCCCGTTCATAGGATAGGAACGGGTGAGAGGAGGGAATTCAAGACATCACATACATCCATGCCTTCGAACAGAAATTCATATATCGATTTAAAAATCAATTTATGAAACTGTCCGTACTGGGATTTGAACCCGTGACCTCCGTAGCCAAAGCCAACGATGTTGACCATTCGACTACACAGACGGCATTGGCGGAAAATCATTTATTAAGAAAAAACACAATATTTATTTTGTGAATAATTTCCACTTTTATTTATCAGGACCAGTTTCGCTCATGACGAGCATTGTCAACTGAGATTTTTGCACAGAAATACTAGTCAAAAAATCATTATAAACTTCTAAAATTAGAATTAATAAATAAAATATTAAAATAATTTGGATTATGCAAAACACAAAACTGTCATTGTCTCGAAAGTAAGATTTTCAGAATGTTAGCGATATCATAAATAAAAATAAATTGAATCCCTTTTGCATTTGAATACATCAGAATGCCATCTGACCTAACTCATTACATTAGGATATGAAATTCGTACGCTCAGAATTTTCGTATTACAGAAAGAGCACGTTTTTAATAATATTTCATCCTCGCATTAAAATAAAACACGGAAAATAGTATATGTCGGACATGTAAAAAAGCTTTAAAAAGTTCACTGGTAATGAGTGGTTTCCCACACGACTTGTGTTAGCCATATACAACGAAAATCCATTTCAATTTCCTGTGTTGTAATACTAACTAATAATAGTGGTTTTGTAATATATTAAATTACGTTAAAAACTTAGTATGTTGTAACAATATACATTATCAATATTTTGTAGGTGTGGATTTCATAAAAAACGTTTTCATCACAAAAAATGATCAGGGCAGGTTTTGATCATGATATAAAATTTTAACTGAAGTTGTTTCATTATATACAAGTTTATGTATGACATATTTCTAATATTTCTAGATCTTTAAAAGATTCTTAAAAAGTTATTTATAGTCAGAGTCGTCTTTTTTACACGACTTCAGTCTTGCCAAATCCACGAGTTCAACAGTTTTAATTTGCGATGTAAAACTGCATTTTTTTTGGTATAGGTCACTTTAATATTTTAGATAGATTTGGCTGTAATTCTGTCGAAATTCATCTTTATTATAATATTAAATTTGATAACACTGTTTTCCGACTGATTGTACGCAAGTCGTAACACGTGTTTACTAGAAAGCCTGTTTCAGAAAAATTTTCAGGCATTGTATTTTAAAATAAAATTTCATTTCATTTTGACAAAGCTACCGCGGAATCCATAGAAAATGTTACAGCTTTAAATTTGTTTGCTTAATAATAGCTTACAATTTGTTTGGTAATATGAACTCAGATTCTCATAAGAGAAATGCTTATTAATTAATTGTATGTTTTATACTTGGAATATAATTTAGAGACCATGCAATTTTAAAATATTGTAGAATCAATTACCTTTAAAGGATATTCTTAGATTTGAGTTAAGTTCAACGAAACACTTAATAAGAAATAAATATTAGTTTTTGCTTACACCTTTTTATTTTTATTTAACTTGTATAAATAGCACTGTTTAATTTATTTTCCTTATCAGTTGATAATGCTCGCGAGGAGCGAAACCGGTCCTGATCAAATAAATTTTAAATGGAAAAAGTACTAATTTTTTTTAATTATTTTTATTATAATGCCATTCTACCAAGTATTGACAGTGAACACCTTAAAAGTGAGAAATAAATATGTATTTATTTGAGGAAATTTATCAAAACAGTTAGTTTCCGACCAAAATAATACGACAAAATAAATGAATACATACTGCTGAATATGTTAGAATTTCGGTGTTCAACATTTTTAAATGCACATTTTTTCCACAGAAAATGTGCCAGATCGAAAATGTTGCAGGAAGTACCCCACCGAGTATTCTAAAAGTGGCTTTTGGGGACAGTATAAATCAATTAATATATACGTCAAGCCGGAGCAACGTCTACGCGGTGACCTGGAAATAAAAGACTCACGGGGCGTGAGCTGCATCCGAACCGATCTTCATCGCCGTCACTGACCGGAAGAGCAATTCCATACACCCTGCAAGCGATACGGCCACCAAATTGGGCTGCTTTCTCATAGAACACAATTACCTAAACTGATCACGTAGTGGCAGAAAATAAAATTATTACATGTTACACGGTGGCGAAATGTATGAGAGGTAATTATCGTATACACTAATTGCGTAGAAAAAACGTAATGATTAGCCAAATAAGTAATTAGGATATTCATTGTTTTACGCACAATACTTTGGAGAATTTCTGTTATGCCTTTCAATACTTAAAATGATTGATGTTTTACGGTCATAAATCGACAAACGACCGTAGGCATTGAGTCTTAATTTTCTTTTACGAAAGACATACTCTTGATTGCCAATCAAATTGGCATGTATGTTCTTGTGAAATGACCTGTACTTTAAAGATCAAATGAGTCAGGGTCTAAATCCCGACAAATTCAATCAAAAATTTAGCTACTTTTACAACATTGTTTGAGATCTTGGACATCGTTTTTAATGATGTATTTTCTTCTCAAGTGGATCTCGAGTGACTTTTGTATATGAATGAGAGTACAATTGCATTCAAATAAATTTCATCACAAATATGTTAGAGATATAACAATTATGATATCTGGCATGGGTTTTGGTGATGTCTTTTTTAATATGTTTGATATCATATGATTTTAAAATCTTGAAATATCTCACGTCTTTATAGGCTGTAATTTCAAATCTTGTTTATTTTTATATTACAACGCTTTAAGTATGGCTTAATCATGTGGATTTTACAACCAGTTCACGAATAGTTAAATAAAATTAAATAATACATACTGAGATTTTAAAAGCCATAGATATCGTCATAGTCTGCATTATAAATGTTCTTTATATGAAGAAAAAAATTAACATCTATAATAATAGTAGCATTTTTAAGTATATAGGAATTTTTGTCTTGGAGAAGACTAATTCTGTATAAAATTAAATATTTTAATAATCAGATAATTTTTTTTAGTTTAAAATCTATTAAAAGGAACATCGCATTTTAAAAACAAATAAATCAATATATTGCAAAAAAAATAATTGTAGAGACGTTTTAAACGATTGATAACTGGTATTATAGTTCCACAAAGCCTCATTAGTCAAAAGCTTGTCTTGTTATTACTAAAAGAAAAACTTTGTTAATTTTAAGCTTAATAAAGTCAATTAAGATTTTTTTCTGAAATGTTAACAAATTGAAAAACATAAAATATTATATTTCTGATGTTCTGATGAGGGTTTTCGAAAAAAAAAACAAAATTCATTTAATTGGTATTTTATGAAAGTCTTGCAGCGTTTGGGTATATCCAGGAAAATATTTATATTGAAAATGCTTTTACTAAAATTAACTGGGTTTTTAAATGACTGTTCAAAATAATGAAAATTAATTCCTCCGTTATTCGATTATTTATGAATACGAGGAATTTTTTGATGACATAGTCTTTGATAATGAAATTTTATAAGGATCCCTACTGTAAAAATATATTGAACATTATATCATAAAAATTTCAGAGGTGGGATATGACCAAAAAATAGACTACTGTAACCGAATATTCATATATGAAGTTTTATTTGTTGTTGCCGACATTGTTTTTGTTAACAAAACTATTTTTTTTTATTCATTCAACTAAAAAATGACTTATCTAATGACAATTAAATTTGTGGAAAAAGTGTGCCAATTTATTCAAACTTCATCAATTTAATTGCTGGATATTTAATATTGCTTTAAACAATAAAAACTTCATTTCACTGGTGATTTATAATCATTACTAATGAGGGCTTAAGCCCTGAATGAAATGTTATTTTTCTAAAGTCATTTTTTTGTTATAAGTTAGTTATTATTCTAGACTGCTCAATTATAAGAAAAAATGATATTCAATAGTAGATAAGCAATATATATTTGTTGACGTTTTTTAAATCGCGCCGGCTACGTGTTCGAGTATCAACACGGGGCTTAAAATACGGTGGTCACGCGTTCGAATCCCAGTAAATACTGTCTTTATAGATTGATTTTTAGTTGGATTTAGTTGTTTTGGTACTCCTGTCCTAGCCCTAACTTTCTATTTCTCCTCTCTAAGAGAGGTTGAGAAACTAAGTATCAAACAGTTTCTGTAAAAAGTCTGCTGTTAAGATTAATTCCATCACAAGTTCAAATTCTTCATGTAAAAAAAACTATGATGAGACAGAGCAAGTGTGTATGTGTGCTGGCATTTTACAAATGAATATTGTAACCATGCAAAATTTGTCGACTTGAACCAAAACAGTTACTTCAAAAACTTGTTTCTAATTATGATTGCAATTTGCGATGTTGTTCTTTATCTTTGTTAAAGTTTGAAACGACGTTAACAACAATAATGCGATAAGATGAAATAGCAGTAAAAGTGCAGCGTTTGCAGTATTAAGTGGGCTTTAGTTATTTTGCATCAAGCCTCTCAATTGTTGTTTCGTATATTGTGGCATATAAGTTCGCATGCAAGATTTACTCGGAGGTTTTATACAATTTTCTGCGTGCCATATTCCTTCGTCTAATGTACATTTACACCGTCGACCCAGTGCCCAGAGCTAACGATGAAAAACTACTGCCATCAAGAAAGTAAAAGGGTCAAAGGGATTTTACTTCACGTTAAAGTCATTAGGGTATTAAACATACGAAAAATACTCGTTAAATATAAGTCGTTAATGTAACTTTATAATAAATTAAGTTTTACTTTAATGACCGTGGAAGCTTTTCGGGCAGGATGTGCAAGCAGATATTTTAACAAAGGGAGATTTACAGGATTCTTAATTATATCTTTTTAAGGCGGTGATTAAAGATAAATGTTATGTTTTTTACATCTTTAAGTGATTAAAGTTGCACAGTTTCCTTTAACCTATTCTTATAGTAATGCATCATTATTGTCAGTATAGTAGCTTCATCGTTATGGAAAAACAAGTATAGAGTAAACTAGTATATTGTAAGAAAAAAAAAAGATTTTTTATTCTTGTAAGTTTGCCTGTTTCTCTATATTATAGAACTTTATATATATTTATACTAACTGGCCCGACGAGCTTCTTACCGCCTCAGAATCAATAAATGTTATTTTAATTTATTGAATGAATTAAATTCAGTTTGAATGAATACTCAAAATGAACAATGATTCAATTTTGAACTGAAGAAATTTTTGTTTGGTTGAGAACGATAAGCATGCTATATATTTTATACATAGGTACATCAACAGTTAAGGTATAATAAAAGAAACTGTTCTTACAAATTTAACAATTCTTTATTAATATTCAAGTAGTGCTTTCATCTAATTAATTTAGTAAAGATAAAAATCAACAATTAAAATTATCTACATCTCAGGTATAGGTTGGCTCTGCCAACAAAATAGTTAATAAAGTTAAAATACCTTAAAGCGATAAAATTCATGAGTTTAACTTTATAATTATCGCTTTTGTGAGATAATTAAAAGTTTCATTAACACACTATTGGCGCTTTGAGTTAAAATTTTACAGATAATTGACTTTTAACAAACATTTTTTCTTTATAGCTTACATTATTTTTCTTAATTAAACTATACAATTTGTTTTTAAATTATAAAAGTATTAGCATTTTATTATAAAACCAGTTTAACCATTTTTTTGTTTTTATAAATACACTTTAACGTTTCCTTGTGATAAAATTGACTTTATGAGGGGAAAATAGTGAAATCCGAATGGATGTGTTGAACACAACTTTACCATAAAACTTACCTATTGAGAGTTTGTATGCGAGTTGATTCATATTTATATTATGGATCAAAATTTTATTACTTTATATTATAATATCAAAAATATTTTAAATTAGAAAATGCAGTTAACAGTCTTTTGTTGTAGAATGGTTGTAACTCTGATTTTCTTTATAAATACGTTAGTAGTTAAATTCTAAACTAAAATATTTTTTAAATATATAATAACGATATAATCACTTTTAGGGTGTTCACTGTCAATACTTGGTGGAAAGGCATTATATTAATAAAAACACAATATTCCTTTGTACTTCATTCCACTTTATTTAATATGTCAGGACCGGTTTCGCTCATTACGAGCATCGTCAACTGATAAGAAATATAATTTAACAATGCTATTTATACTAATAAAAACACAATAATCCTTTGTACTTCATTCCACTTTATTTAATATGTCAGGACCGGTTTCGCTCATTGCCAGCATTGTCAACTGATAAAAAATATAATTTAACAGTGCTATTTATACAAAAATAAATAGCACTGTTAAATTATATTTCTTATCAGTTGACGATGCTCGTAATGAGCGAAACCGGTCCTGACATATTAAATAAAGTGGAATGAAGTACAAAGGATTATTGTGTTTTTATTAATATAAATAGCATTCTTAAATTATATTTCTTATCAGTTGACGATGCTCGTAATGAGCGAAACCGGTCCTGACATATTAAATAAAGTGGAATGAAGTACAAAGGATTATTGTGTTTTTATTAATATAATGCCTTTCCACCAAGTATTGACAGTGAACACCCTAAAAATGCTATTTATACAAAAATGAACAGTTATAAACAACAATTGGCATAGAAAAGAAATTACCAATTACATGAAAAGTGAATCTAAAATAACACAAATTAAAATGTTTAACACATCTAACATATAATTAAAAAGTCATATTAAGATTAATAAATTTAGAACGGCGATTGAAAGTAATTACAAACATAATTAAAACTTGGGAAATTTTTGACAAAGTGATAAAATGCTACATTAATAAAGTGAATAGGCTTAATGATAGTTTCCTGTTTTTCCCCGCTTATTTTCTTATCAGTTGACGATGCTCGTAATGAGCGGAACCGGTCCTGATATATTTAATAAAGTGGAATGAAGTTCAAAGGAATATTGTGTTTTTATTAAAATAACGATATAAATTCTGAGGTATACACGTTACCTTTCATTTAAAATAAGTATGACTTATTTTGGTATATTTTATCGATTTATTACGTCGCCTTATGTGGTCTACAATCTACATGGTATGAGTTTTGCCTTGGCAATCAAGCTGGTATGTGCTCAAGCTCTAGCTCGGTCTAAATCAAGGGTGCCAAGCCCAAATCGTTTGTTAGGTTGAAAAAAATATTACTTTGCTTAGGTGGGCTACGCGCAAAAAAAAAACAACTATTTAAAATATTTTATTACCATTAAATAAATGGGACACTTTTTTTACATTGGTCGATATATTTTTCATTCCAATTGATAATTAAGACTACGTGCATCGCAATTGATTGATCGTGCTTCTATCGAGCAACCTGACAAGCACTTCTTTCTTGCTACATTTACTTTTGTAAAGAACGATTTGCAGCGATATGTAATTCAAAATGCTGCTTTATTTTTCAAATTTACCTTTGAGTATATATTTCTGATAAAACTCAAGCTTTGAACAAAAACTTTCTTTTAGTTACAAATTGACAATTTGGAGGCGCTTAATTCGTAATTTTAAAATCAAAAACTAATACGCATCTCAACAAGAGAGTTATAATTTCACTTTCATTTAAATGTGGTGAGTTTACGAGAACGTTTTTTATTGCAAAATATAGAAAGTTGCCTCAAAAACTCTCTATGGGCTGCGGGTTGGGCATACTTGGTCTATATAAAATTAACCCTCCAAGGACGAGCGTGACACCGTAAACACCGTTGTCTATTGATCTCACTATTTATTCTTTGTCTACCTGAATATCACTCATATTTGGTTAAGAAGGCTACAGACTTCAGTAAGTCGTCAGCCGCGGGGGCAGAAACGGCCACCAAAAACACAAGCGATTTTTTGAATTTTCTTTTTTTTTAATGAACTTTTTGAAACTGTTTTTTGCTAATATATTTGTATTGAAATTATGTTGATCTAAAGAGGTCAAATTGTTAATATTTTTAAAATATTCACATTTAGCTATATTTCAACCCAGAATATTTGTGTGTCCATATGGTCACGCTCGTGTTTACTACTGTCCGTACACAATATTACAACGACTTTGCGTTTTTTTATTTTTATTATTTATTAGAAACAAAAGTTATCCGTGGAAAATATTTTTTTATCGAAAAAAGCTCACGTCTCTGGAGTGTTAATATATTTTCTATTTAATTTGAGATCTCAGATATGGATGTTTGTGTTATCTCATTTCGTCGAGTAAAATTTTATAATCTGCAATAATTTAACTCTACTCTATTTAAATTATTAATTTTACCATCTTTCTATGAAAGCTTTGTTTTTATGTTTGCTTTCACTGGCTCAAAAAAAGGATTTTGATTCTTGGCTTGCCTTGTTCAATATCAGCTTAATATTTTTTTGCATTATTAACCTTATAACGTGTTTCAATTTTTTCAGTGACTTCAGACGAAACTTATTAATCGATAAAGTATAATGCAAACCATCTTACTGGGTTAAAATTTTCTCTTTTAATAAATTTTTGTCAACCCTATGAAAACATTGTTTTTAGGTTATGCTCTATAATTATTTTATAAGGTTTTGACGTCTGTGACCTAGATTATTTTAAAGCCTTAATTTTATTTCGCTCGTTTACGTTAGATAAAGCAAATATAATAAAACATGTTATCAGCGTTGGTATGTGTATTCTAGCTGTGCTATCCTAATTTACATACTCTGACAGAGCCATAAAATAAGTGGTCAGTGAACATAATCAAAGCGAAAGTGGACCATATTATGTTTTGTATCAGAGACAGTAATGCTTCAATTATGATGTCATATAATTTTATATCTCTACATTCTACTATAATATAAAATAATTGGTATGACGATGTTGTTATGTACATCAAGAATTTTTACAGTATATTTCAAGAAAAACAATGTATTTCGGCGTCTCTTTCGGGAGACATATCCGCTTCCAAACATCAGGAAATGTTGTTGACAATTAATCCTATGTTTAATAATTACCACCTTGGCCAAGGTTTGGGTGTTGAAAACAAACCAGTCTTTCAAAATTACAGAATTAGGACTTCCTATATTATTAGACCCTTACTTTTGGTTTATATTATTTGTAATATAAAGATTTATGAACGAATTCGTTTAGACATTAACATACGAAATTTATTTAAAAATTACCGTAGCTGCTTGAAATATTATATTCATTTAAATATATGTATTTTCTTATCATCATATTAGATGGTGTTAGTGATTATTTACAAATTCGCTTCTTCATTTCATCTTTTTAAGATGAAAAAACCTTACAATTTGATGTTTAATGTCCTATTAAGATCACGCCAGACATATCCATCACACTAAGATGAACAGGATAAGCTGCCTAGCTACAGATCCTAATCTCAAACGAAAAATCATCATCTTTTATGACATTAGATACTCTTATTTATATTATTTGAAATAATAAAATACTAATGTGTAGTTATTTTACTTTCACTGATGACGAGAATTTTCAACTGATGAGAGAATACAATATTACAGTGACAATTTATATAAAATATTTTTTTTACAAAAAAAAAATACAATTTGAAATTGGTTCAAATTAGTATTTATTTTTTTAAATATAATGTCTTTCCATCAAGTGTTTATAGTCTTTTGGGGTACTGTTATTATTGTTTACCTTTGTGAGAACTAAGAAAAAGATATGCAGCTGCTTCAAATAACTATTGGTAAAGATAATTTCCTTAACAAGTAACGAGAATCCTTAGCGGTTTTACCTTTCAAAGTTGTGTATGAATAATTATACTGTTAATTAGTTCGTAAAACATGTTCTAAATAACTCGAGGCTTGTTAATTATTACTTTTTTTTGATAAACAAAGGATTGTATTCAACAATATTTTGTATGTTAACTTTACCTATAAATATCTACTGAAAAATATAATCAGTGTTTCAAACTATTTACATTATGTTTACCAAAAATAACTAAAAAAAAAAGTAAAAAATACAAATATTCTGTTAACAAATATATGTATGTCTTTAAACATACATTTAAAAATACCCAAGAGATAGTACCCGTAAATATGTTACGTAAAAAATCTGAAATATTTCTAAAAGTACTCGTTTATAAAAATTTTACACAATTTTCTCTCTGAATCGTTCTGCTTATCCTAAATGTGTGTCTTAAAGTACATTACTTTACCAACACCTTCTGTATGTATAAACAAAACATCTGTGTCATGTATAAATCTTGTTAGACGTATAAAATATTGTATTAAATGGCGTGCTGCAACTGTAGTCAAATGACGTTGCAGAAATAAAACAAGTGTCGTAAATCTTTACCTTCAAAACTAGTCGTGTAAGGATTCAAGTTTAGAAGAATTATTTTATTTGTTTACAAATATAGAGCAAATACAAAATGTTTATTATTGTTACGTGGTTTGACAATTGTTTTTTTTTATGGAAATTGTTTATCTTAAATTGTTATCATAATATTGTTTGGATCCACTTGGTTACTAAAGAGTCAGCAACATATTGGAATTATTTTTAGCACCGTAAGTAAAGTGTTAAAGTTGTGCGTCAAATACTCAAAGACTTGTGTGACAAATTAGTATTTAAAGTAAAATTTCAAGCGTTTTTTGCAGATAAATTTAAAAAACAAAAATAAAAAAGATTTGTTTACAATTGACAACTGAAATCTACTAGCTTTATGCTCAAAAACTTAGAGATGCTGTTTTTTGTATCATTCACTATCAAAAAATCTTCATTCAGATTCATGGGGTCGTATAGTTAATAATAATTTAAAAAGCAATTAATTAAAAAAGGGTCATTAGTATTTCTTGAATGAACATAGTTAACTCTCGCGGCTCGGAGACTAGAAAAATACTTCAGCCGATGGGGGTCGTGTATGGACCCCAGTGGTTTCCTCATTATTGGCCTTATTTTTATGAATTTCAAAAAAAATAATAGTCTAAGGGCTTTAAAATATCTCTCTACATCATTCCTTATACATTTTTTTTTATAAAAATCCGTGGTTTTTTAATAAATAATCATATTTTTAGTTGCGTGTAAAAAAAACGTCATTCCAGTACAAATATTAATTTGCAACTGACGCGTTCAGCCCAGTTATCTTACGAACGATCGCTGATAAGCGGGCGCTTATCTCTTGATCGCATTATCGTATTTATATAAACTACAAAAGGTCCAAAAAACTATGATATAAGAGTACCTTAATTATAAACATTGTATCACCCATATTAAAATAGATATTTAAGAAAATGTGGGTATTGGGGTCGCATTTCTTGAGCTCAGAACTGGAAAAGTTAACACAGTATTTAAAACACATTTGAGAGAACTAATATCAACTGCAATCTATTTTCTTTATCGTCAAATATTTTTTTTATCACCAAAACACACACGGAAACCATAAAGTACCATTCCAAATAAAGCTTTATTATATTACCCGCTAACCAATCACTCAATCTGACATTTGGAAATAGTGAAATATAAAGGTATATTTTTGGCAAACGTTATTACTTCACAGAGTACATCAATTAACCGTTCATCATCATTAATGTTTCCATTCGTAAGTGTTTCTTATTTTCTTTGGGTAAAAAGATATTTTCAGCCAACAATATCGAAAACGAAAGCCATAAATGCCTACTTTCTTCAAAGGAAATAACTCATTCAAAAGGCTAGCGTGAAATGGAAAATTGTACTCCAACCTATAACTTAATATAACAAAGCCGCAGTGTCAACTATCGTAGAATTTACCATAACAATCTAACTGTTATATTTTGTTATCATTGCATTTTTTAGAATTACTGATTTTTAAAACACGAGTAATAAACAATGTCTTGTTTAGTAAAAACTAACTAAAAAAAAACTAAGTTGTCTTTTATGAAGATGTTTTCAATGCTAAATATAAATGAATGTCAAATAGCCAAAAAAAATCTATACAACCAATAACTTGATCTGAGATAGTGAGAATTAAAAATTTAAAAGTGTAATTTATTATAAATTATATGTAACGTTCTTATTTTTTGATGTATTATCAGATATATTCCAATACGTCTTACCTATAATGTTTAAATAAAAAAATAATGTCTTGTATGTCAGGGTAAAAGATTACAAAAATAGTTTAAAGTTGTCTGGATATCAGTAAATTTATAAAAGTGTCACATTTAATCTTTTCTAATGAGTAGACGGAGCTTTGGAAGATGAAGACTTAACTGGATGGATGGGTGTCAAATGAGTTGAGAGTGCTGGATGTCATTACCTTGCTGTAAGAAGGAGGAGAATCGATTTCAATAAAGGAGATTATTTAGGTGACCAACGTTTACTGCTTTACTGTAGTGCCAGAATAATAAAGAAGAAAACTGGTTTGAGTCTTTTCAAATAAGATATATATTAATTTAAGATTTTGCTTAAATTTTCGTCAAATACGGAAAAGCTTTGGGAAGAAGAACTATTTTGTAAAGTTACATTTTTCATTTAGACTGAAAGAAGATTTTAAAACAATAATGCCAAGCATTTTTTTTAAATAACGTACTTAACCTTAAAACTTGAATTAAATCTAATATTAATATATAATTAATATATTCAATATGATAACTAAATAAGGATTCTAGTGTACAAACTAAAAGCTCATTAATGTCATTACTTAGCCAAATATTATTTTAAATATATGATAAAGACCTCTTTACAAACATCAGAAAGTAGTTTGTTCAAGACTCATAGAATAAAATGTCAGGCAACAAAGGGTAGGCACACAAAACGACGTCTGAATTGGTTTGAATTCTGACAATTCTCCCGACAATGTGTTTCGCATGCGAAGGGTTGCCAATGAAAAACGCTGGTCACAACAGGATAAACAATAAATCAAAGATATTTCACGTTTCAAAGAGACAGCATTTTTGCAACGTGACACTTTTAAACAAACGGCAATGCATTTCATAAAATATTTTATTTCTATCATAGTCTGAGGTATTAAGTTATTTTACTATTTAAAAAAGGCGACATCTAATTTAATAAATATCTAACCGTATAACATGTCATCAAGTTCTTAATTTTTAGTTAATAGTTAATTTATCCCGTGGAATTTTTCTCCGCAGCACAGAAGTGATTATTATTTTTTTATTTTTTGTATCTCATAGAAGAAAAAATATCACTCTGATACACTTAATAATTGAAAAGAAATTAAATAATAAGGATCATTGTAAGGTAAAACTTTTGATGAAGTCACATTTACTGAGACGTCCATTAAAATAACAAAACTATAATTTCAGCATTATTATTTTATATGTCAAATTTATTGTTTTCCGTGTAATATATCAATGGATTCAACATGACATTCTCCAGATTGCAGCTATGGTGGACTACCACTTGAATTGCTTCAGATCTAATTATAGGTGGACCGCGTCCCGGCTTCTAAAAGCCTCTTCGAACCGGGAAAGTTGTTCAGGAAATAATACTGGAATGAGATTCGTTAGTATTCAGTGAGGGTATGCTACTGTGCAGATCTACGTCACGTACTGTGGCCTAGTAAGGGTCGCTTGGCAATCTCTGTGTGCAGCGGTAACCAACTGCGCATAACAGAAAACCTTTCTGAAATATATGCATAACTTATTTTATTACAGTCAAATTCAACTGTGTCTGTAACTCGTGATTTTTTCATAAAAATAATATTTTGAATTGATTGGAATACAATATAATTGATAATACTTATACGCAGTTAGATTAGGATACAAAATAGCAAAATTGTAAGTATTTGATATTTACTTCTATATCACACAATCTCCACAAACTTAATGGAATATATTACTATTTTTTTAAACCTAAAGTGTATTAAGAAGAAATAACTTTTTAATAAAAAAAAAATACAGTTTTTACGACAAATGTCAGTTGAGAGTTGAGATACAATAAATTTGATTACGATAGTACCTATAACTAAAATGAATATTCAGTCTCAATTACCTAATTACTGGCAAGGTTGCCTGCCATAAGTAGATTCCTACTTTTACCTTACCAAGACTGTAAGATATTAATTGGGATAACACACTCAAGGTAGTCATGTTTACGTTTAGAAATTCTGATCTTGACTTGAAGGTCAGTTTTCCCGTTGATAGATAACAACAATATTATTATTATCGCAAGAACGAAGATATAATATTTCAGTTGTGTTCAAGTTAAGAATAAAGTAAGCTTATTTAAATAAAAAAAGCTTGCTTTATTTCTATGAGGAGCACTGAGTAAATATCTATCATTATCAGATCGTTTTAAAAGCTTACAGTAAAATTGAAAAACGTTTTGCAGTTTGTTTATCAGGTTTTTATATAAGAAAACTTTTAAATAAGAATAATTAATTATATTAAAATAAAGCATCCAAAGCATTCTTTAAAATATTTACTATTTTTTTATTTTACCTTGCACCTCACAGCTTTTTTCTGTGCTATTGATTTCATTTCAATTTAGTTATCACCGATATGTACAGTAGAATCTCGATATAACGGACTTGTGAAAAGGTGTTCGTTAAAACCAACATTACTTTATATAAAAATAGGTTTTGCAAACACGTTTTTTTAATGAGAAAACAAACGGTGCTATACACCACGAAAACATATTTTATTTATTTAAAGGTATAAAGTTATATTTTTTTGAATATAAAAACGCAAACAAAATCCTGACAATTTGTTTTCGAATGATTCAGTCGTATTCAAAGTACACTATATCGAGATTATTCTTTGCTAAGATATTGTTTTTGTTCTTATTTCGTGTGACCACTTCACTAAAAGTTTGATAGTCATAACAATGGTTAAAAACATATATTTTTAAGTGTTTACTGGTTACGGTGTGTAATGTTTTACTTAAAATCAATAAAACTTCTTTAAATTATGTTTAACTTAGTTAAATGGTTTTCTTATTCATATAAACACATTATGCAATATTTAAAAGGCACATTTTATCCATATTTGTATATATTTTTCATTTTAAAATAGGTTTTAAAAGAATTAAATGTTTATTTTGCTCTCAAAATTTCAATACGATATTATTATATGATTCTGGAAATGAGTAGAGAAAGTGATTTGCTAACCGCTATTATTTCTTTATCCTATTCTTATTTCTTCAGCTTAGCAAACTTCGAGAGGAACTAACAAGTAACAAGTTACTATTCAACAATTTCAAAAAACTAAATTTTTATGATCCCAAAAACAGGTTTCTTTGAGCATTAAACATTATTCACTTTTAAGGTGTTAACTGTCAACTTGGTGGTAAGTCAATAACACTGTTTTTTGCCAAACTGATACAATAAATGCACCAACTGAGTTACTTCAGACATATAATTGACATTAAAGAATCTTTTTTTATTTCAGTCATTTTTTAACGTTACAGTTTCTGCTAGTTCGGCGACGGTATGTTATCAGAAACCACTCGATAAATTTTCAATTTCCATGTCAATTTATGCTGTCCTTTATCTTGAAACATTTAATACGTGCATTAGCGCTCAGAGTCATTAACTAACTAACAACGTGGTGAGTGTGCCTTTGAACGTCTTGCTATAATTTAGATAGAAGACAAAACACTTGGTGCAAGCGCATCTTAGTAACTAAGTACATTTAACCAAATATGGAGTTGCAATTCAGTTATTAAGATGTTTGCTTTTCACCTCTTCTTTATACGTATGTATGTACATGTGTAATTTAAGCTGCGTTATTTCCTGGTACTAAATAAAAATGCTTATTACAATATCGTTGATAAACTGTCAGAAGTTTTATGTTACGAAAGCTTATTGATAGATTAAAACACGCTCTGTCTTAGCTACGAGTTCATTAATATTAAATTTCTTTATTTTCAATATTGAAAAAGTAATTAGTCAATTTCATTGCTAGTTGTTTCTGGCCATTAAATAATTTACTACTTCTTACCTGTACAGATTTCTTATTTCTACCGCTACTCAAAGACGATTAGACGAATACATTTTTTTGAGCCGGAAACATTTTAGTAAATTGTTTTTTTATTTATTTGTCTTATTATCTATGGCAACGTTACATTTCAGTTTGGTTTGTGATATTTGAAAAAATCGATTATCCCAAAACAAGTTTTTTTTAACTTAATGTTTTATAGCAGCATACCGATGGTATTTTTCTTTGTTATTTAGGCAAGGTGATTCATATATTTAAGTCCATGTTTTTTCCTAATATTTCATGAAATAATTTTAAAAGTATATATTGTTTTACACCTGATAAAGCATGTTGCAGAAGGTCATTTTACGAATATTTATTGTTCTTCTCAAATAAATATTACATTACAAATTATTTAATTTTTATAATACTGGAAATAAATGTCTACCAAGAAACTGTCCAATCAATCTTAAATTAGTTATTAGGTACTTCAACCGCTTTTTTACGAAAATAGTAAGAAAATAATAATGAGAGGGAAAATAAGCAATCTTTAAAAACAGGAACGAATTATATTTTTATTGCTACACTAAAATCAACCATAATGAAAACACTTGAAACAACGAAAAAACAGTGTTATATAAACAAAGAGGTATTATTATAAATATATATATTTATTCTTGTTTGTATACTAACCATTTTTTTAAATTACATAGACAGGCGTTCATTTTTATTAAAAACAAAATAGTTGACGAGAACTTTTACCACCCTTTCCGTTCTGACGGCATTCCACGAGTGGATAAATACGCAAAATTGTATCAAAACAACCCTCAAAACTGAGGGTGCCCCTAAGGTTGTGTCCTAGGTTGATAGTAAATGTGTGTGAAAGCTTTTATAAGTTGATCAAATGCACAAAAGTCCTTTCTAAACAATGATCAACTAAATCAAGTCACGTAAGGCTTTAAGGATAAAATAAATCAAACACAGTTTTTTAAATTTAATAATATGGTTGTCAATGCTAGAAAATTAGTTCAACATTCAAGAGAAACAAAACCTTTAAGTCTACACATAAAGGCTTAGAGAAATCACGATTATTAAAAAATCATTATGCAATGTTATTTACAGTACATGTATTTTTATCGACTATAAATGAACTTCAGAAACGTAATGAATCAAGATATTTTTCATTTTTGTATACATTTTATCTTCTCGTTAACATTGGAAATTGAAAATAAATTTATGGTTATATCTTACATAATAAAAACACTATTAGCTACCATATAATTTCAAACATAATTATATCGCTCATTTCATTTAACCTAATTATTTTTTTAACCATGTCCGCTCCCAATGTGAAGCATATGGACTCCTAATGAAGTTTTTCTCAACAGAAGTGCTTCTACGAGAACTGCTTGTTACTCAGTTGCTCAACCTGATTGACTTGATTTTTCAATCGATTTATGAATTTCTGTACGAAGGCATGGATGTATATAACATATTTGTCTTGATTTCCCCCCTCCCACCCATCCTATCCTTTGAACGGGCGTATCGAGAGCGGTTAGCTTACCACAAGTCCTGTCCTAGCCCTATCCTTCTATCCCTACTCTCTTTGGAAAAAAATATTATACAAATAAAACAAAGTTTTTAATAATATCATATTGAAATAAATATCAAAAATAGCTCATGTATATTTATTGTTATACCATTATATTTACAGTAGTCCATCATTTAATACATAAAGTAACAATTGTTGTTTGTATACAAAAACGAGCCGTGAAATACAAATACAAAAACGATGCCGAAAAATCTATGATTATTGAAATAATTCTTATAGGTGCCAACTATTTAACGCTTCTAGAACACCCATGGTACTTATATATGTATGGTGATTTTTAATATCGAAATAATAAAAAAAATCAAAATTGCTTTTAAAGTAAATCCCCTATAGCGTTCCTTTCTATAGAGAAGTTTCCTATAGCGTACGTTTTTTTCAAAACGCTAAATTTTCAAGGTCATTGATTAAATTTTCATAAACATATTATATTTTATATACGTGTACTGTAAAAATATTTCTCAAAAGCTTTTTGTCTCTTTTTAATACAAGGACTAAAAACAAGAACTTGGACGCCTTGACACTTTAACGCCTGAAGATGCCTAAAGGCGAAACCCGGGTCGTTAGTGACAAAACTTGTGTGAGTGTACATACTTTGAATGATTCAAATTTAACAAGGTCTTTAATATATAAAAATGTTTAATTGCTGATTTCGTTCAATACACCAAATACAATTGAAAGTATGTAACCTCAAATTTTGTATGAGTAGCTTTAGAGAGCTCGGCTGTAATTTGATGTTGGAAATTGTGTAGAAACCATTACATATTCCAAATAAATTGTTTGCTATAAATTAAAATATTCTAAGAATTGTATTAATTTTGACAGGTTACCGAATTAAAAAGCCTTTCGATTATGTATTATATTTTAAGAAACCGGAAGGGGCTTAGTAAAATCACTAGCTTATGATTAGGATGTACTTTTAATTGCGATATTTGGTATAAAAACACGATTTGAAATGTAATTCCAAATCAGCCTGTCTTTTGTTTTATTTTAAAACTGTTTGTAAAACCAGTATTTTTTACAATATAATGGTATTCATATATTCGTCCGGTATTGCAATTTTACGTTGGACACCACCGAATCGATTCCACCATACAACAAACACACTAATAGTTATTGTTATAATTTTAATTTTGATGTTCTGTGCCATTTGAAATACTAGAGTTTCAGATTTTAATTTTAGATAACTCTAAATAATATTCCGTAGGTCACATCTACCTGATTATTTGTTGGGTAGTATCGAAAACAGAAATCTAGTTTGATAGAAAATAAATCTTGAACGGGTTTGTTTCCTTGAACAAACACGAGATAAAGGTCTAGCTTCACTTGGGGAGCAAATATTTAATAAGAGTGTTTTGTCAATTTTATAAGGAAGTCTACATTAAAATTATGTGATTTTTAAATGAAGTGAAACGAGCAAGGTGGTGGTATTTTAGGAAAAAAATAGTTGAATACGTTATAATATTCTACAAGTCTTAAAGTATCATAAATGTGAAATTACCTCAGTAATTACACTCTCAGCAATTTTTTTATCTCCTTAAAATAAAAATAGGTCATCCACCAAAATACCAATTAAAGGCGTGATTGTAATTAAGTGTAACAGAAAAATTTAACCATTTTACTACTTGGCTCACTTCCCCTTTTATAAGCATGAAAATTTTTTAAATTGAATAATTTTTTGCTGAAATTTTGTTTTTCATTTTTTTATAGTTGCAGTATACAAATAACATTTTTTCAATTTAGAATTTTGACTAAAAGTACTTGATGGAATTTTAATTTCAAATTTAAACCGTGTACATTTTCATTAATTTTGTCATAATTGTATGTAAACATGTAGCAAACACGGTAAAAAAATAGTTAATTGATGTATATGCCCCCTGTTTTTGAAATTTGATATCTATATGGGATTATAATCCTTTATCGTAGAATGGCGTTGATATGAATATCTTAATTCATTAATTCATCTCGGCCAAATTGATCGCCAAAATATTAAATGATAAATAAATCTGACCAAAATAAAACATGGTAAAGTTGTTGCGATAAAAATTTAAACAAAACGGTGACAGGATGTTTTGGAGTGGCTTAAATCATAAATTACATCACCAATGTTTCATATAAATAATGTATGAAAACGATGCATTGTTTCACCTCCAAACCATTCTCCCTGTTAATTACTGAGTTACCTTTTTTGGAAAAAAAGGACGCTGTTTTAACTGGTTGTTGGATAATTTATAGTCCTTTTTTCGGTTTCCGACAGAAAATAATTAATTTCGTTTAAAGGCTCTCTGACCCTTATCAGGTATTGTCAAAAGTTTCCGGTGCCGGAGCTTATATTTAATTTTTAAAGTCTTCAGCCGCACCTGGTGTCCTGGGTTCAAAAATTGAAAAGGTTAAATTATAAATAACTTAATGGCAATTGGATTACAATCAAACAACCGCTAGAGAAACATATTCTCATGTGTCATATCCTCACAACAACTTTTAAGTATTTTATTTCTTATTTTTTTGAAAGCTTGGAGATTCACACATACATTTCGAAAAAAGTTATTATTTTCAGTAAAATTACAAAAATATTTTATAAATAAATGTAAGGCATTATAAAGTTTTGTTATTATTCAAAGACGGCACATTTTACAAAATAGTCTATGGTAATATTGGTAATATTGTGTATTTTTGTTTACTTATATTATAATATTATATTATACGCGCCATTTTCTGGAACAAATGTATCGCGTAAAAAAACAATCAGGTGTATATTAACGATGGTTATCTGTTTCAAGTTTAAATATTTTGACTACAGAACATTTCAATTCTTGTGAAGATATGATTCTGCATATTTTTAATACAACAATATTGAATAAATCCAGATAAAAAACTTTGCTATTCACATATTTTAAGATTTCGACTGAAGGTGCTTGGTGAAATTTCAATATTAAATTTGAATCGTTCAAATTATGTACATTTTCACAGATTTTGTCACTAACGACCCGGGTTTCGCATTTCGGCATCTTCGGGCGTTCAAGTGCACGGATGAACCTGAACTGACGCTTAGCAAATGAATGTTTCGTGTTTATATAAGAAATAAATGTGTCATTGAGCTTAGTTTATGGGAATGCCCACAGGTTTGAGAAGTAAGTAGTTTCAATAATTATATTTATTTGTTTGTCGGCAAAGGTTTTATGATTATATTTATATAGTGTATAGAAGTAGAGATCCCGTTAGGTTTAATATTTCATTCACTATTTCATAATTAACCAAATCAAAAATGTACACAAAAATTAACGTTTAAAGTTAAAACGTCAGTAGGTATCTAAAATAAGTTTATATATTTTAACCATAGAAAGATGAAATTAGAAGTTTTGTATCACCTGGTAGTCAAATCATAAAATATAACCGAATATTTTGATACACGACAAAACATAAATCATTTTTTATTGAGTAGTAAAAAAGTTGAGTGACACTTGTAAATGAGAGTGACGTCATTGATTACTTAAAACATGCTTTGCTTTTCTGAACACCTGATACCTACAGTTAAGAGACACGTAAAAAAGGTTTGTTTTTAAAAAAGCCAAAGATAGGGGTAGCGAATAGTATTTACATTTAGCGTTCTGTATTAATAATTATAAAGAGGAAATTCAAAACTAATGTAGATGTGATTAGGGTTTCTAATTCTGGTATTACCGAAACCGGGATTCTAGTATTCATTTAGTTGTTCGATGTCGAAATATCGGTTTTTAAATTTGTAAAATACTGGTACTTCAGTATTGAAAATTAGCCTAAATCAAATTTTGAATGTGTACTATTACATATTTGGAAGACATTTTTTTTGCAATGTATTGCAATGTTTTGAATCTGCTCAATGTTGTTGTATCAATATTGACAAAATCTGGAATTGATGAACTATCTCTGAAAATCAACCGTCAATCGTAGGCATTTATTTTTCATGACGGTGTTTTAAATGTTTTTTTTTTTTTGAATTTGTATTTTTTTGTATTTCGATTTTTGTTTACTCTCCCGGTACTGAAATCCCAATTGTATATATTTAAAAAAAATATTTGTGTGTAGTGGTCTCATTAGAAAATCGACAGCAAAATATTATTTTCAAAAAAAAAATCGTTTAATTTCTTCTCAGATCAAGATTTATTAATATTATATATACATATTTTAAATAATATTAATTAACATATTTGATTTACTTTTATTGGCTGTTTTTTTCATTATTTAATAAATCGGTGCTTCAATCCACGATATTGATATTCATTTCAAACTTCTTGACGTAATATATAAGTAAAAAAACTCATCACATAGCATGTTATGTAAAACAGTTAGAATATTTCAAAACTAAGTCAATGCTATCTTTTTTGTTCATACAATGTTTTATTCTAAGAGCGACCTACTTATCTATATTTCTAAGCGAATCTTAACCTTGCAAGTTACTGGGGCAATAATAATGGTTATAATATTTGATGTGTTCCAGCTGACCCCTTTTTATCAGCGAAGGTAAAAATAAATATCAAATTGAGCTAGAAAAGCATGTTCCTATTGACACCATACAACAAACACTTCAACCAACTCACGATTTTTTTTTATAAAAATATCATTTTATATTTTGCCTTGGAACATAAAACTGGACTGTTCGTCGCCAAGAAATGATTTCTTATTGTTTATTTTTTCTAACGATATTTTTGTGTTTCAGTTGTGCTGGCGGTGGAGCGGTTAGCGTCGTCAAATTCCGTGGCGAATCTCACGCGATCAAGTCTAAATAAAAATAGCCTTTTTTTGTTGAATCTATTCAAAGGCATTGATTTTTGTGATGTTTAAAATATTTATATTTATTTTCCTATAGTTAACGAAACGTTGCTGGAACGATTGGTTTACCACTAGTCCTGTCACTAGTCTTGTTGATGAAAAATAAAGATTTAGCAACTGAATACCAATCACTATTTGTAGAAAAACTTTATCAATTAGAAGGCCAAATGATCCAGATTGAGAGTATAAATGGATTTAAACAATTCTAACACATAAAAAAAATAATATAATAAAGTTTGATATTGACCAAAATATAGTATTGTAAAATATTTGCAACCGTTTTTGCAAGTTGTCAAAAACACAAAAATATTGCATATTTATCAAAACAAAATGATTATTTTATGAAATATATTTGATAAATTATTAATTAAATTCTCATGTTCTCATGTAGGTTTACTATTTAAAATTATATCAAACTTATTAAACAGTTGCTAAATTTGTAAAATACTTATCTGTTTGCTTATTATTGCTATTTTTAATTGATTCCTAAATTTGTTTTAACTTATATTCATTTGGTCAGTGTTTAAATAATTTAATGTTCTGTACTTTATTAAACAAATCTTCAGCAAAAATATAACATTTAAAAAGTAAAAATATTATGTTTTCACGGTGTAAATAAAGGGCTCAAAAGAGATACAGCCCAAGCCGAAAAGCATTGCTTTAGCTGAATTCAGTTTTAAGTAAGGCATGTTTTTCTTACTGGAATAAAACGAAACAGTTTTTTAAAGAACAAATAGCTACATATACTCTTTCCCTTTTTGAATAGTATTAGTGAATATTCGATCATACATACTTGACCAAAACCAGAAAGGTCATTCATTAAACAACAGACTAACGATCCAACGGCTCATATGTCAGTATAACGTGAGATATAAGTGGAAAATTGCCTTGGGTTATTCTTCAAAATGTGAAAAGTTTTTTGAAGAATTCAAATATCGGTTAAACTCAAAAAGTGAAACATGTAGCATGAGGTGACTTTAATTTGAGTCCTACACATATAAAAAAGTGTTTTTTTTAAATTCGGTCATTAGCCATAATTTAAAACATGCTAAGCTGAGATTCAATCTGGATGTTGGTATAAAATTCACCTTTATGTTAATATTCCGATCAATAGTATAAATCTTGACTTTTATTTGAAAATACTAACCATCAAACATGTATATTAAATATTTAATATTAAATAATGTATTATAAAAGTTACTTAATATATTTACCAGATAAATAAAAGCCATTTTTTAATATGCATTGCTGAGTTTGGTTTTGAAAATATGGCACAATATTCTGTTATTTCTGACTAGTCTTAGGCAAAATATTTGATAAAAAAACCCAACAAGATAAACAGATTTTGAAAACCATTTAATAGCTGAGCTGGAAATTTGTCAAAAACAGGATCGATATTTTGTTTTAGAAATCACAATTAAAACATTTTATCGTTAAAATTATGATGTATTCAACACGAGTTAAGGTGGAATCTTTCAAAACATGTATAGTTTAAAAAACTAGTCGCTTTATATTGAGAGAATATTTTTAATGGATGCTGTGATGTAAAAACCAAAATATTGATGTTTTTTGCAGTACATTCAGATTTGTCATAGTAGCTTTAAACTAATGAATCTAATTTGTTTAAATTAAACTAGAAGGATAATTCTATTTTGTTTGATGTATCTTACTTTCTTTAATCGAAAATCAGTTTTAGTTACTATGGTTAAAAGTTCCACGAAACTGTGTTTATGGTAGAATGACTTAATCATTTATTGTTAACCATTTGAAAAGATTTTAGACATACATTTAAATGGTAAAACGTACATGCTTGTAACGATTAACAATCAATACTTTTAGAGTTATCAAATTCCTTTCGATTTTTTAATGATTTACAAGTGGAGAAAGCAGATTTAGTAGTCAATATTCAATATATAAAAGGCATTTTTAATTTTTTTAACTTGAAGAGATATAACAAAGATAAAAATAAAATTGTACAGTTATTTCTTGTTTTTTCAGTTGTTATACAACCATTTGAATGAGTATTTTACGATTGTCTAACTAATTTTTCATTTTACGAATCTCTTTTTATCAAACTAATTGTATTATGGTTGCTTTATCTAAATAATTGTCTTGTTTTGTATTTTATCTCCGTTTTCCACTCAATTTTACATTACATTTCTTTTTTGTTTTTACTTCCTGAGAATATTTTTTTAGTAGCACTCTTTTTCCCCTGCGGGGACTTCCTCGGTTGTAATTTCTCTGTTTTTATTTATTGTACTTGTATTCTTATTTTGCAAAACTGTTCCTTATAACATAACATAAAAAATATGTAAATATCCGAGATTGTCAAGGCTTTAGAACGACAATATACAATACCTATCTTGTTTTTTACCTGAAATTTTGTATTATTTACCTTTAACACAAGCTTAATATGTCTATCCCGTGCAAAATATTTTTTCAAGAGACACTCCTTATCAGTGGCATAAGCAAATGAGACGCACGCTTAGGGTCTCCAAATTTTAGGGGCCTCAAAATAACTCACATGATTAATAACATACATATATATTGTCTAAGTTAATTTTTACTTTACATGTAATTTGGAAATGCGTATAAGTTATCCGAAAAATAGAGATTCCATATTTTGTTGCGTCTTGGGCCTCCCAGGGTTTTAATCCACCACTGCTCTTATCATAAGAAACTGTAAATATGATTAGTATTTGTCATGCAATTGGTATAACTGGGTATACGAATGCTAGATTGATAATGTCTAGTGGAACGAAATCCTAAATTGTGATGTTTTTATTATTTTGTGTAAGTTTTGTTAGCAGCTTCGTAAATAAAGGGGAAAACAAGTTATTGTAAAAATATTGTCTTAATCAATTAAACTAAGATATTTTAACAAAAAAAAAATCTGGAACATTTTTCTGTTTCCCATTTGTTGCCGCCTCGCAGGGTAGTTTGTATAATATTTTCAAGAGAAAACAACCGCAGAGCGAAAATATTATCGGGAAAATATTTCCTGAGACGCAATAACAAAGGGGTTCCCGGCGAAAGGAAATTGAGGAAAGACAATAATAAAACGGGCATATCGGGAAATGGCAGTTTTCCCGAAGGCTCATAGGGTAACACGTCTCGCCATTAGTCGTAAAGGGCAGAGAGAACTTATAAAAGAGAATAAAAGGGACATTTGCAGAATTATTCTTTTTTATATTAAACCTTCGTGGGAGGCATGTGAAACGCTCCATGATAATATTTCGGAAACGCAGACAGCTTTTCAGATGAATTATTAACTGTAAGTAATATTTAACGGTTCACCGATATTTCTTATTATTTTTTCCCCTTTGGAATAACACATGCTTGAAAACATAGAGAAAAAATCAAATCATCAAATGAATGAAAACCAAATATGCGAAACGCTTCATTCATAAATAACGAACAAAATTTATTTCACGTTTTTGATAAAATTACTAATAACAGCTTTAACTGTGTATCTTCTCATCCCTCAATGCTAAAAAAATAAAACATATTGAATAATTGAATTATTAATTTTCCTAAAATTTCACCTTAAAGCAACAAGCAGTTTAATGTTTATATGTTGATATTCTAATGTATAACAAAAACAATTTAAACTACTTTCGTTCTTACTAGAAAAAAATACCTTAATAGTATATTGTCAATCAAATCTAAAATTAATCATTTTGATCAACATTTCAAAATTAAATGCAGTCCCAATATGCATTTACTTTTTTTAATCAGCATACAATTGAAAGATAAATCAATAAACTTCATATATTGGGTACTCCTTTATCAACTAATCCACTCTAAGGCATACTTCCCAGTGCTTTCCATCTACAAAATCCTATATTAGAGCCACTGTTGAACGACAATTAGTGCTCATATTATATACAATACTTCGGCTCATCATTATTATGAGAATTGTAATACCTTGAATGTACACAATATATTTCCTAAGTTTACAATTTTCAACAATAATAGTATTTTGTATAAAAAAGGTATAATTTTAACATCACTAAAGAGTCTATTGACATGGTAAATTTATACAGCCTTAGAGAATCAAATAATTGAGAGTCTAACATTTTAGTGAGGAACTACTCTAAAAATAGGCCCAGGCAATGGCTGCCACTCGTTCAAAAATAATAATATTCCATGAAAGGACCCTTAAGGACGTCAAGTGGATAAAAGGACGCCTTATTTAATGGCGTCCGAGAGCAGCGACTATCCAACTATTTCAGAAATAAACTATACCAACATTTTCAAAAGGTGAAGTGATGTTCATATTATATGAAGTCAGTATATACAAATTATTGTGTGCGTACATACAACATAAACACTTTTTCCTATAAATGTAGCAAAAATGTTTTAAATCACTTAAAACTGCTCTGGATGTTTATTTATTTGCAGGAAACTTATCTTTATTAAAGAAGGATTGTTTTTTTTTGCGTAATGTTTCTTCATAAGTAAGTGATAGAATTTAGATAACTATTTTCTGTAAAAGCTTCTTAAAAACACACTTTACAATTAGTTTGGTTATATTTCATTTCAAATAACAGACAAATTGATATTAATTCTTTGGTGTTTAAAATAAATAAACAGCAATGTATTTTTATTGGTACGAAACAAACATCACATGTTTGAGTTGACGTTAGTAAGATTCATTTATTTAAAATCTTTTAAATGGTTCTTTTAATTGTAAATAGTTTTTTTCATTTTCATCAAATAAAACTTTAAACATTTGTGGTGTCTTTTTTATGAACAAACAGTGTTTTATTGTATTGACAAAAAATACTTTTTATTCCAAAACATGGTACAAAAAAATACAAGCAATATTTAAAAAAGACACATGTTGAACGCTTTTGAAAGCGTGGTCGAAAAGCTTCTTCACATGTTGACATTACAAAAGGGCCACATTGTCCAATAACTCTTATGACCAGCTAACATTGTCATCACAGAACTCTAAATAAAAATACTTGAACCACACTTATATATTGTATTACATTATGCTTAAAAATATTACAAAATGATTTATAAAAATTATCAACCGCTTGTTTTTTGACAGAAAACCAAATGAAATTTATACTAAAAACTAAAAGCATACAACTATTGTTAACTGAAAAATTAGAAAACAAAATATTTTCTTAAAACTAACAAAATTAGTTTAGTTATATAAAATTTATAGTAACTATTATAATACATATTTTTTTATAAAATTATATAAATTTCACTTATATTTCCAATCAATTTATACTTACCTTAGTACAGTTATGATTGTAAAAACCCAACAGTAGACTCGATACTTTTATCAAGCAATACATGAATAAAAACGTTTGTCATTCGTTAAATAAAATATATAGAATCATTTTGATTGGCTGAAAGTATATTTGAAAAAGTACGAAAATACAAAATATAATTTTTGTAGCCGTTTCGACATTTTCGACAATTTTAATTTTATTTATGAAATAAAACTTAATATTTATTCCATTTTTTTTTTATTAGAGAAAAAAATATACACAATTAAATAATTTAAATAATTTATGTTATATCCCAAACTTGATTTTTATTAAAGGTCCTTTTTAAGTATGTTATAACTCCATAAAATACTAAAAACTTTTAACTTATAATATTTAATACTTCAACCGTAAAATAAATCACAATATAAAATAGCATGACAACATTTGCAAAAACTTCCCAATACATATTTTTGTATTGCCTGTTAGCAAATTGAATGATCGAAAATAATTCTGATTGGAGTATTTCCTTTCAGAATAAAAGTAAGTACTTTCGGGTTCTTTCTTAACCTCTTTCTACAATATGAGAGAACTTTTGGCGTAGACCTTATACCCTGAAACGTATGGTGGCGTGGTTGTCGTTGACCCCAGATCAAATATCGAATACCTTAAGGTGGCCATGAAGTTTTCAATTTAAAAAAATCATTATTTTTATATAACAAAACATCAACAACTTCAACATAAGGTTGAGGACAATGTAAGTCTTATGTGAGAATAATTATACTTAATACAATGATAAGTGAAACTTTTGATGTCAACATTATTAATAACTCGATTATTGAGAATCGCGTTTGAAATCTTAATTTCAAATGCAAAAACAATCAAGAGTGGTACTTAAACAATTAGTGTAACTGGCTAAGGCTAAGACTTAAATATTAAAAGTTTAGGACTAAATACTTGAAGGGTTACTTTACAGTCGACCATGGACCCAAATTCATACATTTACTTGCCAAAAAAGCGATCAAACTGTGCTAATTAATACATTGTTAGTTTTGACTGGTAGGTTTATAATTTAAGATTTCGACTGAAGGTGCTCGGTGGAATTTCAATATTAAATTTGAATCGTTCAAATTATGTACACTCCCACAGATTTTGTCACTAACAACCCGGGTTTCACCTTTCGGCATCTTCAGGCGTTCAAGCGCACTGATAAACTTGAACTGACGCTTGGTAAATGGATGTTTCGTGTTTATATATTAAACAAATGTATCACTGAGTCTAAAGCCATCGCTGGCAAAAAGGATAAGCTCATGGGAATTCTCAAATCTTTGGCTAATCAAAAGGGTGCCATTTTTTCGAGAAATCTTAACAGATTTTTTGAAAGTATGCTTGATATCCACATTACAATTGACAGAATAAATAATTTGTACCAAAAATTATGTAGCAGTTCATTTGTTGTTACGGACACAAAATAAATAATATGTACATATTTTGGATATTTCAATTTTTAATTTTTAATAAACAACACCGGAGCACGATTTTTCGCAATTATACAAAAGCACATTCTTGGGTATGACAAATACTAATCACTGATTAGCTCTTTCTAATAAAATTATATTTATTCATTTAAAAATGTAAGCTAAGACACCGATTGTGATCTTTGGCAGTGGTTTTAACAATTATTATTTTTTGAAATAGTGATTCATTTAGAATTTTTGGCATACTTTGATAAAAAAATAATATTATGAGTATCCTATACCAAGTTTCTCACATATTATATTGTTTTAATAAATTTGTTATGCCAATGGCTTCCAAACTATGTTACTGCGCCTTTCTTTGAAGCAAAAAATATTTTTGCGCCTCCTCATCCTTTGTTTCATAATGACATGTTTTATAGGATAAATAAATATTTTGGACAGTTTGCGCCTCCCTTTGCAATAGTCCACGCTTCCTAGATTAGAAATCGCTGCTTTATGATATTTTAGAATTCATTTCGTGTTGTCCTTAGATTATCAGAAAAAAAATATTTTACATTTCTTTCATTTATTTTTAATTTGAAAATAAATAATAGGTTTCTATATTACTGAAGTCATGGTGTCTGGAGATTTAGTCCAGGGGGTAAAATTTTGCATTCCACAGTAGGGTAGTCTTTCAGAAGTTTTCCAGTAGAAAAGGTAGAGGTGAAAACTCGAGCCAAAAGTAAAATGTTCGGTCAGGAAAATTCGTGTTATTATTCGACTTTTGAACCATTTCGCTCGGCACTGCCATCAAAACTTTTCAATGCTCAGTATAAAAAAGTTTGCCGAAATATAAAAGATATAATAAAAAATATTAAAATATTATTCAACTTCAATTCATGAATAAAATAACATTTCTTGTATTTTTTATTGGCCAACTCTTTATCGAATTCATTTTCGAAGGAAGTTATGAATTCGTGATATAAAAATATTTTTTCCTATAATATTCTAGAATTTAATATAAAAGGTAGTTTTTACAATATAGGAAAGAATTTTTCAACATTCTATTGTTTTTTCCCCGGTTTCTTCAGAGTGGATTATATATATATAATATCTGCTTGTTACAAACTCTCTCATAAAAAATAAACAAAATTTATCGATTTCTTCAATTTGCCAGAATAAATAAATATTATGGAAAGTTTCAGAACATTAACTCTCGTGATTTTTTTTCATTCATTCCTATATGTAGAAAGTATATGAAATTTGGACTCTTAACTTTTCCGGTTCTAAGCTCAATAAATGCGACCCCAATACCCACATTTTCTTAAATATCTATTTTAATACGGGTGATACAATGTTTATAATTAAGGTATTCTTATATCATAGTTTTTTGGACCTTTTGTAGTTTATATAAATACGCGATAACGCTATGCGATAACGAGATAAGCGCCCACTTATCAGCGATCGTTCTTAAGATAGCTGGGCTAAACGCGTCAGTTGCAAATTCATATTTGTGCTGGGATGACGTCTTTTTTACGCGCAACTTAAAATATGATTATTTATTTAAAAAAACCACGGATTTTTATAAGAAAAAATGTACGAGGAATATGAGAGATATTTTAAAGACCTTAGACTATTTTTTTTTTAATTTAAAGAATAAGGCCAATAATCAGGAAACCACTGGGGTCCCTAAACGTCCCCCATCGGTAGAGAAGTATTTTTCTAGTCTCCGAGCCGCGAGAGTTAATAACTATAAGTTTTCTACGAGTACTGCTTTGTTACTCAGTTACTCAAATACTCTTTGTTTGACTGTGCAGGGGTTCCCAAGCAAAGGAGAATTAGTCAGGAGATGAATCATTGAATATTCTTTTTTTTGTAAACCTTGAATAACCCCATACTTTTAATCGTTCTTAGAAACGCTAAAGTCAAGTTTAATAAATGTAATAATTGTAATATAGGTTAGTTTAAACATAGTTCTGACGATGGCGCGCGCTGAAATACCTATTGACTTATCTTTAAAAAAAATGTAGAACTAAAAACATTGATATTTTTTATCTTATTATAATGGAGTTTTACCAAGTAAATGACAATTCAATCAATATATAAGAATAATTGACAGCTAAGTGGTTGAGTGGTCAACGTTGTCAGCTACGGTTACGTTATATTAGGTACTATTTTTTAGTAATGAGTAAAAATGTTCTCCTTAAGGAACATAATTTATAATATTTAAACTCAAAAATCAATTTCAACAAATAAAATACCACAATTCAATTGAGGCACTTAGTATTAAAACTCAATTCTTCTCCACGGTATTGAAATATAGCGATGTTGATGACCGGTAAAGAAATTTTACCATGAAAAATAAGCAAAAGTGGGTGGTAGTTATAAAAAATTTGACGACCCCTGCGTATAATAAAAATATTTGGATATTCCAATTCACTTTGAACTTTGTTGAAACTTCGGCTCAACATCACGATCAGTGTCTAAGCTCGCATTTTTAAGTGAATAATATGACATGATTAGAAAGAATCAATCGGCAATCATATATTTACGGTGTAATAATGATATTCATCATATTACTTTTCACTTGTGAGAAATATTTATGGTAATTAAAAACATTTTTTATGGTTACGAAAATTGCGCTCCTGGATTCTTTTTGCGATTTTTTCAAAACGTCAGTCAAGGTCAGCGTTGTTGGCTTCGACTACGAAGGGCACGGGTTCAAATTCCGGTACGGGACAGTTTTATAAATTGATTTTTAATCGATTTATGAATTTCTGTTCAAAGGCTTGGATGTATGTGATGTGTTAAATTCCCCCCTCTCACCCATTCTATCCTATGAACGGGGCGTATCGAGAGCGATTAGTTTACCACTAGTCCTATCCTAGCCCTATCCTTCTATCCCTACTCTCTTTGGAAAAAGAGAGGTTGAGCAACTGAGTAGCAAGCAGTTCTTGTAGAAACACTTCTGTTGAGATAAACTCCATTATGTCTATATGCTCCACATTGGGAGCGGACATGGTAAAAAAAAAAAATTTTTAGATTATGAGTTATGATACAGAGCCACTCAATTGTCTTAACCCTATATAGAGCCACACTTTTTAAACACTTTAATTTTAGTAGACGAAACTTTAATTAATAAACTTATGTATTATTATTTTTTATTACTAACATAGACCATTATATAATTTTAAAATAAGTTTAAATAAGCTATCAAAAGGTTCAAATAATTTTAAAGCTTAGTTAGTTTATTTCCTAAGGTAAATAGGCGAAAGGTTTTATGATTATAATATAAATACCAAAAGCACTAAGCTTTATGACGTTCCTTAACAATTTAATTTCCAACTATAATGTTGCAACTACGATTTAATTATATTACTAACTACTACCATAGACAATGCTAAGTTTTAAGACAATGATTTCAGCTGGGACGGTCAAACTTGGACAATTAAATTCAAAATGGAGAAAATAACATATGTAGAGCTTAATTTTCATTTCACAGACATTAAATTTAACGATAAGCATTTTATTGGGCAAGTACGCATATGTTTACAGAAACAGTGTGTTCTATATTTTTTTTTAACTTTTTTAAATAAAAAAGAATAGTTAATACACACTTTAGTCATTTATGTATTATTAGTTTTAACCTCGGGAGATGAATTTAAACATTCGCAAAGCCAGAAGAGTTATTCTAAAAATTTCAAGATGACAAAAAGTCGGCGCCAATTAATTGTTTCATGTGAAAGGAAGTAAAATAATGTCTAAAATAGTTATTTTTTTACAGTTTATTCAATAGCGGATCTCTTGTCCTCAATTAAATATCTTGACAAAGATACAGAGAATATTACCCATACATGATTTCTTATTTGTAAAACGCATTAAAAATATGTAATAAAGTAAAAATTCATTTCCAATAATGACAAAACCGCTAAATTAATGTTGTTTCATAAGACCAACAGGTGCTTGGGTATCAGATATTGACGTAAGAAGATGGAACAATGAGTCTTGCCGATAAAGGATTGATTGGAATGGCCAAAGTTTAGACGTTGGATTTACAAAATAAAAAAATTATTTCGTTATAATTCGTAATGTATTCAATAGGATCAAAACCACTTTCCCTAATCATAAAAATTCTCGTGGTAGTTTCTATATTTTTATCATTGAATAAACTGTTCATAAATAAATATGATCACAGTGTCGTGTGAAGTGTATATTGCTTTGAAAATAAAATTGGAAAAAGTGTATTATGCTTTAGTTATACGATTCAAACATCCTGTTTATGCATCCTTCGACTCGAACGTGTCCTCAATTCACCCTTTAATATTCAAGCTTTCGATTTGAATTCATCGTAGAGTTCCAACGTCACGAGGTCAAACTTGCTCGCTGATTATTTCTACGCTGCTGGAATAATTAGAGAGCAAAACACATCCACCATGACAAAAACTAAGAATTCTCAATAGGAATACTCCCATGAAAATAGAAAACCATTATGTTTGAGTTTTTTTTTCACCATCGCTATTAAAACCAAACAAAATATTTTTATGATTGATATGTCATTTTCTCGGTAAAAATATATATTATTTTAAAGAAAACGAGTATTTAATTAAATTCTGGTCCACGACGCAGTAGACAACGTCAGTGTTTCTCTAACGTGTCTCACGGGTTCAAGTTCCATTACAAACAGCTTTTTTTAAATCGATTTCTATTCAATAGCATGATGTGATTGTGATGTATAAAAAATCTTTCCCACTATTCCAATCCAAAAAAAATGCATGTGGATCATTTGGAATCCTAATGAAGATTTCTTTATATAAGTTTTCTTACGAGAACTGCTTGTTACTCAGTTGCTCAACCTTTCTTTATATAGAGTATGAATAAAGTGAATAGAGGGCAGGAGTAGTGGATAACTAACCGTTCTCTCTACGTCACGTTATTTTTAGTATTGTCAAGGCGGGTGCTGATCCGCGGACCAACGAATAAAAACACTGATCTATATATCTAATACATAATATATATTTCTAAAAAGTCATGATTCGACATTTTTCTCCATAGCAATGTAAATTCTACACTTTTATATTAACCTTTATGTGACATAAAAATTCAAAAGTAGTGATGGGAATAAAGATTTTTTTTCTCTACTTCCATGTGAAGCATATGACCTAATAATGGAGGTTTTCCAACAGGAGTTTTTATACGAGAACTGTTTGTTACTCAGTCACTCAATCTTATTTTTTTAAGAGAGTTGTAAGAATATATGAATAATTCTAACCCAGGACTAGTGGTTAACTAATCGCTATCGCTACGCCTAGTTATTGAAGAATGGGAAGGGTGAGATGGAATTTTTAAACATCAAACAACACCCATGACTTCGATTAGAAATCGATCAAAAAAATACTGTTCGTACTGGGACTCGATCCCGTGAGATTCGGCACGGTAGCTAACAATTCTAACTGTTCTTTCTACGCCCCGCTATTTTAAGGATTGAAAACTACTGATTGAGATATATAATATATATTTAAAACCAAGTCGTTATTCGACATTTTTCCTACATTAAGCAACGTAAATTCTACACTTGTACATTAACCTTTGTGTGACTCAAATATTAAAAAGTGGTAATAAAATGAAAAGAAAAAAATTACAAAGGTAATTTATTTGTGGAAAGCTCATTAAAAAAATCAAGCATAACAAAGAAGGTTATAAATAAATTTTACTCTGCAATCAAAAAATAATAAACCAACCACACCTTGTAATTACAGTCTACGGTTTTATTTTATTGGTACAATTCTTTGAATTTAGTCGCAATTACAAGAAATAAATTCAATTGTAATCAAATAATATATTAACCTTTTATTGGCCGTAATGATTATGACTCTTTTAATGTTTTTACTAAGCTTTTTTTAAAAACGTTGCCGAAGTTTTTTCCGCCACAGTATAAATAATATTTCAGCTTATTTATCTTCGTGTTCGTTTGTTTCTGTTGACTTCTATTTTTTTAAAGCATTTGCAGGTAGGAAAAATATTATTTCAAAAAATCAATGCATAATTTACAATCATTTTGAGAGCGTATTTTTGTTTACTCAGTCGGAGTTTACCTGATATGGGTTTTATTTATTAATACAATTTAAAAAAAAAATGAAATAAGATACAAGATTCAAACATATTAAATTATTGGTTTATATGGTGAATAAAAAACAACCGCTTTAGGTTTTTTTACTTACTTTGTAAGTTCTGTACAGGAAAACAACGAGAATGATTTGATTAATAAATGCTTACCTGTTTTCTTAGGCTTTTAGAAGAAGAATCAGTTGTACCCATCATTTACACTGGGTATTCCCATGTAATAAAATTTAAATGGTAATTACATTTAAATTTAAAAAAAACTACAAAGACTGTTAAACTGAGTAAACATTTCTTTAGCTTAATTGACTTCTCATTAAAATCAAATCATTAGTAAAAGTAATCCATGTCGCCATCAATAGCTTTAAATTTAGTGATACTTTTATTTGTTATATAAACACGATACACTTGTATACTAAAAGTCAGTTTAAGTCCATCTGTACGCTTGAACGCATGACGATGTCGTCAGGCAAAACCCGGGTCTTAAGTGTGTGAATAATTTGATCAATTCAAATTTAATATTGAAATTCCAAAAAGCACCTTCAGTCAAATTCTCAAATTACAAAAAATGTTTTTTGTCACATTTGTTGAAATGTGTAAATATCGCCTTTTGAAACTAGATGCAACATATAACCAACTAAATAATATTTTTTGAATATTTAAAAATGTTCTGTATCTTTTTGCAAGTTACTAAAATTTATTTATTCAAATAACATTATCAAAAGAATTTAATTGTTATAATGATAATAAAACCCGCTTTTCCCAAATTAAAAATTGCAACGTTACCTAATTATAATAAAACAGAATAAAATTTCCATCAAAGTAATCTAAGAAGTCTTTAGTTCTAAGCTTTAACTGCTAAAGCTCTAAGCATGCGATCTGCTAGTAAATAACGTCACGAAAGGAGCTTTTCCACTCACGCTTGCATACTTGGCTGTTCTTATGACTGTTATTACTGTAAATCAACTGAGCACACATACTTAAGTTTCTGGTGGTTATTGTTAAAGATTATTTACGTTCTTACATTATCGTAATAGCACAAAGTTAATTATTCCGTGTTCTATTTATTATTACGCGTTTTAAATTATATCGAGAGTGATCATATGATTGTCTAGCATCATATTATCTTACGCGCTGTGTGCGTATTTATTATTTGACATAACCTTTTTTTGTTAAGTAATCATTCTATCTATCATAACCTTCCTTATACGTGCTGGCTTCGATCATCCAAATTTGTAAACAATGGTTGATTGGTTGTCGATCTCACCCAACTTAAATCGTATTCATAAGATTTTATAAGCGCCTCTCTTTGCACTTTATACACTGCATATACAGACGATATTTTATATCTTGAATATTACGCATACACAACGAAATTCAACCAAATTTTGAATGCTGACTACGATATAAATGAAAAATTCACTCTATGATTTTACTTTGCACTAGCGATCCGACTTGTCTGGGCTCAAGTTCCCGTTAGATCACGTTTAAATGCAGGTGTTTTTTAATATTCAAATTGTTTTATTGATATCTTCAACGTGTGTATGTGATTGTCTTTTCTTTGAGAATATTTTGATTATCGATATTAGCTGTAATGTCGGATAATATATTTAAAAAATGTTTCAGTCAATAAATAAAATAATGAAATATTATTTGAAAAAACTTCAGGCCCGTAGTGTAGAGGTCAAAGTCGTTGGTTTCCGTTATGAATCTCACAGGTTGAAGTCCCTATAAAAAAACATTTTTTTAAATAGCATGGATGTTTGTGATGTATTAAAATTCCATCCCATACTTTTTAGCAATCAAAGTGCTATCAATAGTCTGTTTTAAAAAAGTTGTTAATCAACTGAGTAAAAAGCCGTTCTCGTAGAAGAACCAATGTGAGTTACCTCCACTATAAGGTCATGCTCTCAACATTGCAATAAGATATGTATAAAAAACAACTGCATTGATAAAAACCATGATAATATAAATTATAAAAACAAGTATGTCTAAAGTGGGAGCGTCTGCAGCAATTGTCTTCTAAGATTATAAACACTTCACTGTTAGATAAGTCTAATAATATCTAAGCAAATAGACGTAACTCTACTGCGGAAACAAACTGACATGCTTGATAACAATGGTACATTATGGCCATAGTAGAGCAACAAACATTTACGCCATTGTAACACAGAATTACTCACAACAAAAGCGCTGTTTATAATACAATGATATGTCGCCGAGTATTATTGTGACAAATTTAGTTGATATACAATACAACTTTGTAATAACGTCGTATTTCAATCTCACAGTTGTATTATTATAAATTATATCTGTACAGAAACTGTTAAAAATCCCATATCGATGGCTTAGTCATAGAGATATAACATTGTTTATTCAATTTTGTGATAAAATGAGTTGCTTTATTTTGATGGGATAAAATATTCCAACTCAAAACTTAATGTTCCAAAGATTATATACAACATAAAATTTAGGATGGTAAATCTTCCAGGCAATAGTTTATGAACAAAAATAATATTTAATCTTTCCTTAGAATTTATTTTTCTTTATCATAAATGAAAAAATACATTTCAGTTCAAAAAGATTATTAATTGAACATATAAGAAATAAATTACAGCACTTGGCCATCAATTAATGGTTTGTTTTAAAAAATCATATTTCTATCACACTCTCGATTGATTTAATAAATCATATTAGATCGATTATAATACAAAAGTTACAATAGTCACAAAATCAAGAAAAATAAAGTATTTCACTTTTCTATTCATTGAAAACAATATTTAAATATTTGTTTTATGATAATTGAAATAGTTATATCCAATTTACTTTTCTTAAAAGTGACTGTGTTATTGCTTTCAGATCTGCTCAATTTTTTCAGTAGTGTCTAAGGGGGTAGAAAATGTTAGACCTATCTCAGATATCTACAGTGTTTTCCCTTAACCTCAAATGCGTACTGTACTGCGAACAGTAAAATTATTTTTAAATTTTTTTTTTTTTATATTTTGCAAAATTTATGCTTATTTTAAAAAAGATTTTTAAGCCCAATGGCAAAATAAAAAAAAGTAACAAAGGTTTACAATCAAAAGAAGGTAGCCGGAGTTTTTGAAAATCTTGATTTTAGGCAATATTAAAATTCGTTTTTCTCTGGGAAAAAATATATCTGCATTCTTTAATTCATGTTTATTGATAACGGTAAAAAAATTCAAAATAATTTTGACTATACAAAATGTTTTATGTTTACTTTTGGTACATCTTGCAAGTTAATAAAAAGTAAAAAATCTTGCATTTAAGGTTTAATTGAAAATGACACATAAACTAATATCAATCAGGCTTAGGAAACGAAAAGTTTCTTTTAGTTGAAGTGTAATCACTAGTCGTATTCATTAATTCTGCCTCTAAAATGAAAAGGTTCTCCGCACCTGACCTACAACCTATGCGGTCGTAAGTGCAAAGTGCAGACATCCGCTAACCCTGTACAAAATTTATATTGTCTCGCTTGTCCGACATATTTGAAATGTGAGTAAAAAGTTGCAAAGATAAAACGTAAACCGATTCGCACGGCGGCTCTTTTGCAACACTTTGTATGTGAGGGAGCAAAGGCAAAGCTGGACACACATTCATGGTATGCAATATCGCGTGTTGCAGGTTATATTTTCCGCGTGTAGGAATCGCAATACCGATATTACCGTTACCGGGATTCTGCTATGCATGTTGTTTTTTCAATACCAAAATACAGGATGCTGATCACATCCTATGAGAATCTCCAGACTTGAATAACGAACGGTAAAAAATGCTCAATACGATACGACCATCTGTCGAACTGTCGGCGTCGTCATTCATGCCAACATAGTTGCATTTAAGGCAAATTATAAGTCCTTTAAAGAATTCACAGTGTCTTATGGGAAAAAAAATAATCCAATGATAAAAGTTTTATTGTCAACAATACTTATTTTTTTACCTATCATTCTGGGCACTGTAGTGCATGCAACCAAGTCATGAAGAATTTCTTCTTGGGACACCCCTGACAAAACTTTGAACATGACAAACGTTGTTACGCTACGGAATACACCCTATAAGAAGAGTGTGAAGCCGTAGCGGGTGGTAGTGAATACAACGTTGAGTACCCTAGGAAATTAAAAAAAAAAAACACCAAAATACCGGCTTCGTATATTTAGAATACTGATATTTTGTTATAAAGACTTAGCCTTAAGGCTTATAGAAAAACCTAATTTTGAAAAAAAAACCTGCATTCGATTACCAAAAATATATTCTAAGAATCGGTTGAAAACAAAATGTTGGGTCAATTGTGGAATTTGTCAGTGTCACGCTTCTCGTAAGAAATATTTTGCATAATATAATAATAAGTACGACACCTTCACAACAGCAGTTTTCACGCGAGACTACTAATGATTTGATGTGCTTAGTGTCACATGGAGCACGCCAAATTTTCATGATTTTGAATAACTTATTGTGTAAAATTAATCTATAAAAAATCATGTTGTTTATTTTTATCTGGTTATGTTCACACTTAAACTCAAACGGAAAATTTTCTTTGGGCCTTTTTAGGATCGTCTTGGCCCAAATTTATCCGTTATATCGATGTTTAATAATTGGACTCTCACAATTTTTTTTGAACTTTATTAATTAATTTATTTATATGTCAATTATTGTTAAAACATAATAAAAACGTAGGCTGATTCTTGAAAAAAACTTTTATATATCTTTCAAAAGTATTTGATTTCTTTTGATTTTCTTATTCTCTTATTTAGTACGATCAAATTTACTCTAATGCTCGAAGCTTGAAAGCTCTAGAGCCCGCTTCACTCAAATCAGATAAATCCAATATATAAATGCTTTGAGAAGCCTATTCAAAAGTTAATGTAGTACATAAGAGTCTTCATATTTACCTCAAAACTTACTGATGTATTTTCACATTTCGTCAAATGATATTATATATTTTCTTCAAAGGCAACGATAATGTTTATTTTTCTGCTTTAGTAATCAATAATTAAGTTTGCATATAAACACTATGGATATCATTGTGTGATCAATATTTCTCATATGTACATATAGATTTGCAAAAAGTTTTTAATGAATGTGATAATAACTAAATTCATTATTGTAAATGAAAACGGTGATAAGCTAAGAAAGTATAGCTTTATACGTTTTTCAGTGTATTTTCATATTAAATAAAGAAATAATGGCTAATTTTTTGTACCAATTAGGAAATTAAATTTTTGTTTTTCATTCATTTTTGATACTTTTCGATTTTTGTAACCAATTTAATAAATTTTACGTTTTTTACGCGATAGGATTCGTTGTATATATAAACATCGAAAGCTTTAATAATTTTTTCAAATAATAGAGTATAAAAAAAAACCAGAACACCACGAATAGCGTTTCAGCGAGCCGCTTGTTGGGGCATTGGCAGCCACAGTCATGAAACTCCATACGTTAATTACATATATTATGAGCATCCGAACATGAATTTTAGTATAACTATTATTATACATGGACCTAATCAATATATTTTTATTTTGCATACAACTGAGAGTGTTTCGATATTGTGCCTTACCCAATTTGTTGACAACACTATCTGTCGTCACTTTTAAAGTGTTCACTGTCAATACTTAGTGAAAAGACGTTATATTAAAAAAGACACTATTTCGTAATATTCCCACATTTATTTTATATGATAAGCACCGGTTTTGGTCATTAGTTGAATATGCTGGTCTTGAACGAATTCGGTCCTGATCATATAAAGTTAATATGGGATTAGTACAAAAGAGTGTTTTAACTAATGTTCGTATTGGAATTAAAATAGTAAATAAGAATATTTAATTGTTTGAACGATGTAATTTATAAATTTATTTTCAAGAAAATATTTAATTTAATTTTCAAACGTAATTATAACTAATTCATAAAACACTTAGTTCAGACATCTTTAATATGCCTGATTATAGCACGTCAAGTATGGCGCTATTTTTTATTTCAATGCAATAATATGCATTACTTGTTTCTTAGAAAAACTTTAATCAAAAATATAGCATTAAATAATAAATAAAACAACCCAAATATTTTTGAATAAGTAAACTGTTTAATGAAAGTATACATAAATGAAGAACAGTTTGTTCAAACATAGCTTTGACGATGGCGTGATGCCATAACAGCTGTATCGAAATGTATATTTAAATATTACGGTACCACTGTATCATTTTTTTATTATTATCCGTCCAATTATTCCTCAAAAATAATAAACGTATTTGGCAAATAGAACAGACAATATTTAATAACTATGATAATTAGTAAAAAATACTATTGATTTTTTGTTTTCCTTGTAAAATTTTATTCAATTTGTTTTTAGATAACCGCAAAATAACATTTTACTACAATTTTTAAATGCCATTTAGCTTACACACAGCATATTGCCCCCGTCAAGTATTTTATGATTAATACTATTTTTGATGGACATATTTTTGCACCGCACTCTGAATAAAATATGTACATTTCCCTTATGGTTCGTTGATAATCGAAATCATAACGCGGCGTTAACAAAAGATCCGTTAAACGGAATTTCGTTGACAAATGGCGACCGTCACGTGAAAAAAAATGACGATGAAAGCGCGGGAAAATACACAACTACAAGGTAACTAAGAGTCATTCTACGGTCATATTAATTTTGACTATTTTATTCAATATAAAAAATACTAATATCTATCAATAAAATGGTGCAAATTTTATTTGACCATGTTCGCTCGCAATGTGGACTCAATTTTTTTTACGAGAACCACTTGTTAATCAGCTGCTCAATATCTGTTTTAAAATTATAGATGTGGAAAGAAAGATATTTCTAGGAAAAAACAAGTAGTTAAGGCATTACTCAATATGTTTTCGACAAATATCGAATGAAAAATCAATTTATAAAAACTTTCCGTATTAAAATTGCACTGTAACTCTAGCCAACGATATTTACCACGAATATGACTATAAGTTCATATAAATTTTAGTTTTTTTTTATATATAACATGTGTGCGGCGTATTTATTTTTAATTCTCGTAAAATTGTCATTGTTTAAAAAAAACCGCACTATTTATTTAAATTAATTTCAAAAATAAATATTTTTAACTCACAGTAACTTGTCATCTACAGATTATTGTTTTTACTCAACTTAAATTCCATTATTATATTAACCATTGACTTATTCATAAAACAGAACATTTTTGCAAAACAAAACTAAGCCAAATGTTTAAATTGTTAAGCATTTAACATAATCAGAACACACTGTGAGCAATGGTTAATTTAATTTAAAAAAAAATTAAACTGTTTACATAATAAAAATATTCTAAGTTAATGTAATGGAGTGTTTCCCAATTTTTGACATCTGCGTACCCCTTATATAATGTTCGTAAGATCGAATCCCTAGTCATAAAAAATGCATATATGTATGTATGTGTAATAACAATCAAAATATATTTATGTTTTCCTCTTTTTAACAAATCCCGGTGCAACCCGTACCACCCACCAAACTCTTCCCATTTCCCAAGTATAACGCGTACCACACTTTGGGAAACACTGATGTAAAAGAAGAAATAAAACGTTTTTATTATTTTTTAATTATGATAATTCGTTGTCAATTTTATGTATGTATGTCTTATTATTTTGAATTGTAATGTATATTTGTGATATAGTCAAGAATCTTAAAATTTAAAAAACAAACCACGAAGGCTATCTGTTCGTATATAGGCAGGTGATCCGGATGAGGCACACCGTGTAGCTAATATAAAAAGGGATGAGAATATGATAAATGAAAGGGTGGGAAATAGAATCAGCCCTGGTTGATATAAAAAGAGACTGGAATATGTATGTCTCTGTCTGCAATATTTCCCAAATTATAGTCAATACGGGGTACGCTTTCGTGCGGAATGTATGAAAATACTTTGAATGCTGGCCAGGGGTCAAAAATGTGAAGGTGCCGTCGTTCCAATTCAAACATATCCGATCATTTATTTTTTTATACGTGATCAATATGTTTAGTTGTTCGAAATGCTATTTTTCATTTTTTTTCGCTGCATTTTATTTTAATGCACGAAATTATCTACTTTAAATGTTATGAAAAAAAAATGCGTGAAGATTTATCGCATTGACAATATAACACAAGATAAACTAAAAGAGAAAAATCGTTACAAGAAAATTTCTACTGGATATAAAATTTAAAATAAAGTATTTAGTATTCTATGTTGCCTGATTGTTCCTATACAATAAACAAAAATATTCTGCCTTTTTTTGTATTTAAAATAATAGAAATTACTAACAAAACATATTCAACTTTAAAAACCTGGTTTGCTTATCGGACTAATAAAATAACGAATGCAAATCTATTTGTTTATCCATGTTATATGGCCTCCCAATGAAGGTATCTCAACAAAAGTTTTTTCTACGAGAACTGTTTGTTACTCAGTCGCTCAACCTCACTTTTTTTCAAAATTAGTATGGAGTCACTTTTCCATCATTTCTACTGTAATTTGTAGATTCTTTACAATTCCAATGGTTTCTTACAACATTTTATTTCAATTTGTTTTTGTTTGACTTTTCCGGTTCTAAGCTCAAGAAATGCGACCCCAATACCCACATTTTCTTAAATATCTATTTTAATATGGGTGATACAATGTTTATAATTAAGGTATTCTTATATCATAGTTTTTTGGACCTTTTGTAGTTTATATAAATACGATAAGATAAGAGATAAGCGCCCGCTTATCAGCGATCGTTGGTAAGATAACTAGACTGAACACCGCTTAGCAAAGTCGCCAGTCGCACATTGACATTTGCATTGAAACGACGTATATTTTACGCGCAACTTAAAATATGATTATTTATTAAAAAACCACGGATTTTTATAAAAAAATGTATGAGGAATGATGCAGAGAGATATTTTAAAGCCCTTAGATTATTTTATTTTTTTAAATTCATAATAATAAGGCCAATAATGAGGAAACCACTGGGGTCCCTAAAAGACCCCCATCGGCCGAGAAGTATTTTTCTAGTCTCCGAGCCGCGAGAGTTAAATAAAACTTTTAAATTATATTTCTTATCCGTTGATAATGCTCGATATGAGTGAAACCGGTCTTGATCTTAAGTGGAAATAAGTACATAGGAATATTGTATTTTTAATATGATTCTTTTCCACCAAGTATTGACAGTGAACACCCTAAAAGTGATTGAAAACGTCATTCAGTGAGGCTCACTTCCTTGTCTTAACAAGTTTTTGTATATATTTAGATTATTTGATGTTAATATTTGGGTTATTATTTAAAGCAACTGAATTGATAAACAAATAAGCTTTTTACTTATAAAGAAATGAAATAAAAAGTGTCTTCTTAGATTCACTTTTGTTTACAGTGATAAATAACATCGATTTATTATTTTTACTACAGACTAATCGATATTTATTACTCAGCTTAACTTACAATTATTGTTTTACTCGAGTACTTTAAAAGTAGATTTTTGAGCAAATTACTTAAATTTCTTTTTTGTTTGTACATGTTATCTAGTTTTATTGCTTTTTTTGGGACAGTCGTCATCCATCGTTCCTGCATCGCTTCTGTATGTATACCAACCAGGTGCGTATTTATATAGATTGAGTTTCGGCGTGTATTTTGACTGAGCCATTTTGTTTTTTTTTCGTCGGAATATTCATGCAAATAATAAAGCAAGATTACATAATATTTGGCTACGCGAAATTATTCATGCCAACGCTATGCTAATGGCTTCATTTTGTCAGTGTCTTGAAAAAATAGAGCGAGATTTTTATAAGAAGCTCTTTTTACAAGTTCTCTCAACACAAGATTTGTTTACATAATTTTCTCGGCGTAAAATGAAATGTAGTTTGACTTTTTACACCCAGTATAATAAATATCAAGGCAGTTACTGGACAAGTACAGTTATTCAGTGGCACCCGAAAACTGCAAAATAATCATGAAAAATCTATGTATTTTTTAATATACAAAACAGCATTTTTTTAATCCATGTCTGCTCCCAATGTGTAACATATGACCTCCGTATGGACCGTATCTCAACAGAAGTTTTTATACGAGAACTGTTTGTTACTCAGTCGCTCAACTTCTCTTTTTTCAAAGAGAGTAGTAGGGATAGAAGGATAAGACTAGGAAAGTACAAGTGGTTGTCTAATCTCAGTTATTAACAGATCGAAAGGGCGAGAGGGACTTTTTAGACATCACAAACACCCGTGTCTTCGAAGAGAAATCAAAAAATCGATTGAAAAAAAATTGTTCGTATTGGGACTCGAATCCGTGAGATCCGGCACGTATGCCAACAACGCAAACCGCTGCGCCATAGAACCCGACCACAGTTAAATTAAATAAACTTTTACTGATAAAACAACTAGCTTTTCAAAATATATTTAAATATTTTTAAAAGACTACATCGCTTCTTTTTCTTCATTTATAAGTAAAAGAAGCTAAATCAGAATTAAAATTCTTTTTTAATTGGGTCTAATCGAGTTGACCATATAATATTATATATATGATTTTTTTTCTTGTTCGTTACAGTCCGAGGTGAATCTACTCCACTTCACTCGGTCTTATGTACCCTTCTTCGCCATGTGCTGACCTCCAGTACTCACAGGTTTTGTGACAGTCAATCCATCTAGCAAAGTCGTGGTCTTTCAATACTTCGTCTTCTTTTAGGAGTAGCAAATGTGAGACATTCTGTTGGCTTACGTTCATCTACGCGTTATATGTATCTGGCCCAGGGTATGGAGACGACAATTAAACAAATTTAATACCAAAAATATAATACTCATTTGTACTCATTCCAAATTAAAAACTAATAGGTATTTTTTTTTAGTTTAATGGTGTTTATCCAAGTGTTGTCAGTGAACATCCTAAAAGTGATATATAAACTAAACTGATGATGACTAAGTTAAAAGAACCGGTGACATTTTACCGTTGTTTTTAATGAATACCCATTCGATAGCTTTAACTTATTTTACCTTCTATTTGAAATCGTTTTATGACTCAATTGAAATAACTGATTCAATTCCAATGAATTGAGTCGATTCATTTGAGATTCGCAGAAAATTGATCCGCATTAGGTTCTCTATAAAGCTCATCTTAGTATTCTAAATGAATAATCCAAACTAAAGATATTCATAATATCTTTCTAATTACTCATCGTTCCGTTTTCTATCTTATCTGGTTCAAACAGTCTCTTTGCTCTACTAAATAGTTACAGAAGAGGATTAAGAGGTCAATATAATTAATTATGACAATTTATATCCGATGAAATGATGATTAATTATAACACTATTGATAAAAAAATAAATCCAAGGTATATACCTCATTCATTCATTAGCTTTCAAAAAAACACAATAGATGGTGGTTTCGATGAAAATAAAGTAAAAAATACTTTTTTCTGATGTTATATCTGTAGAAAAAAAAACGTTTTGATTGATACGCCTACATTTTATTATAATGAAAACTGCCACTTTTGTCCCTTGAGTTCTAATATATAATTATATTTTTAAGTTTATATAATTTTGTACAAACTATTCTGTATCAATATATATATTGTTTTAATCGATTAAACGGGCTCTTGATGACTGAAAACCGTCGTGATATTAATACATATATATATATGAAGTTTATACAAAACACAGTTTTTTTTATTGAAACCTTTTGTTTATTTTTGAGGAAGAAAAAAAATAAGCGTGTAGGTACCTAATAAAAAAATCTTAACAGTACCAAGTGTTTGTTTTTAACATTGGCGCAAGATGTTTATTCAAAAGAAATTAAAATATTTAATAGCCGTGTTTCATTTTACACAACCTAACATTGGTTTTTCAAGAAATAAAATATCTACCTCTACTCATGAATTTAAAATGCACTTAGTTAAAATACGTTTAAATTTAATAAATAAATTTTAAAAATATATTATCATTTAAAAAATTTGTTTTAAAATTTTGCCAAATTTGACTTTTGTACATTTTAACCAGGCTTTAAGAATATTTTTTTTCATATATCTTATATTTTTATTAATTAACCAGTGGATATGATAGAATTTTTAATTTTTGTGCTTAAAAAAAATGATTTTTTCAAGTTGTCGGTATTCTATTAAAATCCGTTCTTTACTGTCTTTATTGTTATCTGGATTATTTGTGATGACTTTATCTGAACAAAAATATTAGTTTGGTAGTTGTATAACTTAAAAATACGCCAAATTGAAAGAATATGGAACTATAATAAAAAGAACAAACCGTTTCATTGAATCGTTTTTCTTTTTGTCTTACCCTGTAAAAAGAAACGAGCTTGGAAATCAATGTGTTGAAATAATAATATAAAACATTTTCGGTCCAATTCATCTCTGATTCACGATAATGACGGTACTTCTCAGATTGAACGCGTTTTCCGACTGAGAAGTTATATGAACTCACTTACTTAAGTAGCGTTGCCTCCGGTCATACAAGCTCTACGGCGTAGACTCTGCAGTGTTAGGTCTACGCTGCCCCAAAGAAAACGAAAACACCCACGAAAACCGTTTAGAAGACGATTGCATTTTACAAGCTCGCAGAAATAAAATCATGATTCACGTACTACAAAGTTTTTGTCTATTTTGATATATTTTCCAATTTGATCTCTGTTTCGATGTAAAAGACGCTATTAAAAAAAAATGTTTCAAAGAAAATAAATTCACCATCGATGAATAACTGTGAAATTCTTTGTTGTTAAAATGAATAAATTTCATGAGTTGACAACAAATTTATAGCCAATGAAATCACAAAATAGATGAACATTTACAGTATTTTAAAACTGCAATCCCAAATAATTTTCCTCTGTTTCAAAACCACGAGATAAACCACTTTTAAGGTTTTCAGTGGATTCGTCGGTAACTTCATTTGAATATAAAATATCAAATAACTTAGATTATTCCACGTAGTGTGCTACAAATTGTGACACGTGTTTCGCCTCTTTCAGAGGCATCCTCAGACTTTCTTACTTTCACAAATGCTTGCTTAAGTACGAATGTTTTTAATTTTACTATTCTGATATACTTGTTTGGTATTATATGGTGTTTAATGTAAAATCGTGGTGTACATAAACAATAAAAATAAGACACTTTTTTCTATAAATTTAACATTTTTCTATAAAGATCATGACAGATTTTCTGAACATACAAAGATTTTTTTAGATACAACGTTGTTTCAATCATATGCTTCCTCATAAACGAATTTTGTTCAACATCTGTTTTAAATATCTCAACAGATACTATACAATCTATGCATTTTTTTATTAAATTTTCCCATGTATCCTTAATAATAACTTAACATATATGTAAACATTAAAAATATTTAACATATTGCATTAATTTGCTAGAAAATTGTATGGTCGCATTATAATCGCTTAGTAACAAAATGAGTAAAATTTATCGGTTAAAAAATACAACAAGTATTAAGTTTAAAAGTTTGTAATCTGATTAAGAACGTTAAGCTTATTAAACATGAAATTTTTATGTAGCTTTTTTAAGCCGGCACCAGGAAGAAATATTTTAAGTTACATACTAAAAAGTTAAAACTTTGACGATACTGGAGGAGACGCTTATTGAATATTTGAGATACATATTTAAAAATTAAAACAATTCAAGACTTACAATAAAATATTATTTTGCTTATGTTTATTCTAATGACTTTATCGGTGTTGTTCATTTAATTGCGATTTATAATAACTGAAGTATTTTTTTTAAATTGTGATTTTCATAATATTTATTATTATTAAACACACAACAAAACATTGACGAGTACAATGTTTTGTTTTTAAATAGTCTTATAAAGCATTTCCAAATAATAAATAATTACTCGGCTTAAACGTTGTGTAAGATTTGCTGATAATAATCAAACCTAAAAAGCGTTTATTAATTATAAATAATGTATTATTTTCGAATAATAAACAATGCTTTGATATTATGTTAATCATTCACATCCCAACAATATTAATAGTCCGTGCTACACCTAAAATGCGTGACATCAGTTCACCGTATCTTTTTTTCTACGAAAATATCTATTCACTTCGCGAGTTTATCTTTCAGTCTGATAAGCAAAATATATTGCATGCAAGTATTTTTCATTTCTGTTCGAAATCCCACTATATATATATTTAATCTTTTTCTACGGTATTTATTAAAAAAATAATTTAAGCTAGTATTTGATCTCAAAAAAATTTAATTGTGGCAAAAATAAATTGGTATATTGTACGGTCGTGGAGAAAATTTAGTTTCATTAAGTCAGAAATTGAATTTATAGTGAAATTAAATAAATTCATTGTAAGCCAATTAAAAGATATTTATTAAGATAAGAATATATTGCTTTGCATCTTAAGAAATCAAAATGACAACACCTAAACATTAATTACTAACCGTAAGCATGAGGCATTTTGGTCCACTCTCTTTCCATTTTTCAGTTTCGTTTAACGTATTTAAAAGTTTGCGCTTGTGTGGTTAATTTTTATATAAATCACACAATACACGTATCTTTATTTTCAACGCGAAACTCATTAATAAATGACTGCAATATCAAGCGTACAAAAAAGATTTTTTTGAGTAACATTGCTTTTCGTCTCTGCTGTCAAATATACCCAAATTTAAGATAAGTATTGTTACAGTATTGGCAAAGATATTTTGAAAGTCAACTCTTTTGTTTAAAATTTGCATGAAAAAATTTATATCATTAAATCTCCATGGTAACCATCAAAAACAATTTTTCATTCTGTCAACGAGTGGATGAACTGAATTTTAGATTTCTTATATCATAAATAAATCTATAAATAATAAGTTACCTAAAAAGTTATAAATATATTTATGGTATTGCAGTCGGAAAAGCATTAAATCTATAAAAATAAAACAAATATTTGCTGTCCTAATTTTTTTATTCTATATAATGAATCGGGACCAGTTTTGCTCATCAAAACAATTTACAAGTGATTAATTGCATGTGCTTTACTTTTCTAAACATATTGCATTCCATTAAGAACTTAAAATAAGCACATTAAAATTATTTCAACTCTTTTGGCCATTGTAATTTAAGGTATTTAGTTTTATATACTCTATTAATCAATACTGACTCGAAAGAAAAGGTGAGTTTTTAAAACAGGTAGAATGAAAGGTGGAAGTATTCAATGAAAGCAACTGAACGAATTCATTTCCTATATAAAATGATAAAACAACCTGCAAAATTCATGTCATAGAACAAGTTTTCTAGGAAACGAGTAGATCTCAAAGGAATTCATTCAAGAAAGCTCAATATGCGGAATGAATTGAGTTCGGCTAGCAGAACTGACAGCTGCATTTTTCAATAGAAAATTCCTCTCTGTAATCTTATTTTTCTTCTAATAAAATGAATATTAGCAGAAGCTTAATTGAGCCAGAGTTGAAGTTCTTATACAAAATCATTCACTAACTACCTTATAAAGAAATTGTTTATTTTTATATTTAGTAGAAAGTTCTACGTTAAGTATTAAATAATACAAATATCTTACTTTAAATAACTTTATGATGCATTCAGAAATAATAATTGTTATAATAATATTATGATTTAATTGATGCAGCCTAAATTGTGTACTTGAAGTAGTGTTGATTTAATTTAATATCATTTTATAATTATAAAATGTTCGCATTCAATGTAGCAGACGTATTGCTTAACAGTATTGCTTATTTACTCTTTTTTCGATAGCAAAGGTAGAAAGATCGCTCATTCATTCCCATAAGCTTATCCTTTTCGCCAGCAATGGCTCTAAACTCAATGATACATTTATTTCTTATGTAAACACGAAACATTCATTTACTAAGCGTCAGTTCAAGTTCATCCGTGCACTTGAATGCCTGAAGATGCCGAAAGGCGAACCCCGGGTCGTTAGTGACAAAATCTGTGAGAATATACATAGTTTGAACGGTTCAAATTTAATATTGAAAAATCACCAAGCACTTTCAGTCGAAATCTTAAATTATAAAAATATTATTTTTCCCCTTCGACCATATCCGCATCATATTTAAAGTATTTCGTTAATCTTTGAATTATTTTACAAAACATTAATATGATTTGGTTATATCTAACGAATATTACCTCGCAGAGGCCTAGTTTCGAATTAAGAGATAAGCTGGGTCGAAGCTATCCGAAAGCATACGTAACACGTAACCGTTGCAACCCAGACGATCCAATCGTTTCCACAATAATGCTCTGCTTGGTCAGTTTTTTTTGCGTGGAACTCCGAGATTAGAAAACAAACAGAACGAAACTTTAAAATCCATTGTTTCAGCATATTTCATTACACACACAATCAAAACGTATCTATCATCGATAACAGATGTTCGTGTGACAAGCATTTTATCTTATTTTGCTTTGACTATCAATTTAGAAACCAAGAGAGAAAAAATATAACATCTACTTAACAATATAAGTGATCGAGGGATCAGACAACCTAATACCTCAATGGATTGTCTGTTGCAAACGGCCTTAAATAATATATTGTATACCGATGGGTATCAATAAATTACATTTCCTCAAATATAAACGTTAAGGGTAGCGATCTTGGCATGTCATGATTTTGTATTGACAAGGCTTCATCTGATATCTCGGGGAACGTGACTTTTTTTATTTTATCTTATATCACACACAACGTCTTTGAAAACGTTTTTTTTTACGAAGAATTAAAAAAAACGGATATTCTAAGGGTAGAGATATATAAAAGACTTTGAGTTATGCTTCCACAACATTTTTATATTTAACAAGCAGGATCGATTTCATTGACGGATATAAACTGTTATTTTGGTTGACGTAAAAAAGTATTTATATTCTACTCATAACATAACACGTATCTTAAAAAAACGTTCTCAACTGACCATATTTATAAAAACCGTTTTGAGATAATAATAAATATTAAAGATTGGAATTAGTATTATATTTTTTTTTAATTCATGTCCGCTCCCAATGTGAACCATATGGGTTCCTAATGGAGGTATCTAAACAAAAAAAAAATACGAGAACTGTTTGTTACTCAGTCGCTCAACCTCACTTTTTTTAAAATGAGTATAGGGAAAGAGGAATAAGGCTAGAACAGGACCAGTGGTTGGCTAATCGCTTTAGCTACACCCAGTTATTAAAGGATCAGAAGCATGGGAGGAGAGAAAATGATTTGAATTGACATCACAAACACCCAGTCTTCAATCACAGCTTTGAATTGAATAATTCTCAAATTTACCGTAATCTAACCGGGAATCGAACCTAGACCTGCGTGATCGTATTACATATATAATGTAAAATGTGTTTTTTATTATAGATATATTACGCATATACAATGTTAAGAATAACTTGTCAATATATATTACATTCATTTTGGCCAGTTAAAAAATACACGGGACATCAAATAGACACTCTTACTTGTCAATGTGTAAATCAACTACACATGCGTAGTTAAATTGTTCACAGACTTCAAAACAATGGCTCATGCTTTTAAATTGCTGTCAGCCACTCTCCAATGCTGTGCGCATCTATTCACGTAAATATTTCACATAACCTCAAAAATTTCAACGTATTGTATTTTTTGCACTCTTTTCAACAAACAACTTTTAACCTAACCTTACCAAAAACGTAATGTCTTTTATATTTTGTCAGTGAGTTTATTTAAACTTTAAAAGTAAGTGTGAACTGTAATGATGTAAACTTAAGCTTAATCTGGTTTTTAATTTATACATTGATTTATGAATGTATTTAATGACGAAATTTTACACTCATACTCACAGTAATATATAAAACTAATTTTTAACGACAAAATCGGACAGGTGTGCCTATTTTTACTTTGTCACATCCTTATCTTTCAAATTTATGAAGAAAAAAAAATGAAAATAAAAAATCAATACTTATCTAGTTACATAGGTATTACAATTAAATGCGTTTTAAAAATAATAATAAGGTACGAGCGAGTAGTCAACGAGTAGTCAACGTCATTGGCTCCAGTTACGGAGGTCACGGGTTTGAATCCCAGTACTGACAGTTTATATAAATTGATTTTTGGATCTATTTATGAATTTTAGTCCGAAGACATGGATGTATGTGATGTCTTGAATTCTCTCCTGTTAATTGTCTTATTCTTAAAACACGGTGCTTAGTGATTAGCTAACGACTTTTTCTGCCATTGCTCTATCTTTCTTTTATTATTCTCGTTGGAAAATAAAAGAGTTTAGGCAACAAGCAGTTCTCATTGAAACACTTCTGTTGAGATAAACTCCATTGCGAGTCCATATTTTCAACATTGAACGTGGACATGGTAAAAAACGAGAAAATGTAATATGACAATAAAAAAAAACAAATCTTAAAAGGGTTTTATAAAAAAAGCTTATTTAATTCAATTATTTACGCCCCAGTATTTTTTTCAATGGCACTGTTTGACAACATTAACAGGCTGAAATAATGAGATCTAAATCCTCGAGGGAAAATTTTTCAGTCGAAAGTCTCAATCACATAGACCCCTGTTACTGCAAAGGCCATTTTTCTTTGGGCATTCCCCTTTCGTTATCGTAATGCTCTAATACTATTCTATGTAACGTTAAAAGAAATTCAATGCCCGATACATTAATCACTAAGGATAAAATGAACAAGGGTTTTTTTGCTCAAGGCATCTGTATTACTTATCCGGATGACATTCGGCCGATCAGAAAAGATTCTTCTTTTTTCATACTAACAGGGTATTCTGTGATGATACTCTATGATACATCTTAACTGACAGCTAGTATCAATTTGCCGCCGGATTAAAACGTCCTTTAAGTATATATGAGACGGTAAAAGTCAAAGTAGAGTAAGTCCAATTTTTGTTTTTTTTTATGTTTTTAATTTTTTAATTTTAAATTGAAAATTCATGTATACACATGTCAATTTGTTAAAATCTAACTATTCAAAAGTTTTTTTTCAATCTATATCTACTCCCAATGTGGAGGATATGCCCTCTTAATGAAGTTACTAGAGAAAAGTTTTTCTACGAAAACTAAGTTGCACAACGTCTCTTTTTTTTCGAAGATAACTTAGTAACAACTGAGTGACAAGCAGGTCTTGTTAAAATTAAAAACTAACTGAACTATTAGCCAATATGCTCTACATTAGGAGTGAACAAAATAAAACCACAATAAAATTTTTAGAGAGCTGGAACCGGCACGAAAGCTACAGTTTAGTAATCACTGATTTACACTTTTGAACCTAGATAAATAAATTATTATTTTAAAAGATTTGCTTCTTCTTTCTTGCTAAAAAAAAATTAAATTTGACAGACGAAATAATACTTTGTATTCAAAGATTTTGAAAGGTAGACGAAAAAATACAACTGAATTCATGATGATAATTAAGATAAAAAGCGTAAATTATATCAAAACTAACTAATTCTATCCAGCACGCGTATTCTTTCTTTTAAATAACAGCTCCATATAGCAAAAATATAGTCACTGTGTTGCATTTCTAGAAATTCCATTCACCCAACCATTGTTTTGCTTGCTTGTAACAATCTTTAGTTCTGATGAGTATAATTTGTTTAGAGTACTTGACGGTTGTCTAGGAAACCGCAATTCTATCGTCGCAAAAAAGAGGCAAACAAGATACAGTTGAAATAATAATTCAAGTATGAAACTCTAGATGGTTGATAAAATACCTCTGTTGAAGAAATCTTTTTTAAAAGACATTAAAGTAGCTGTTTCAGTGGCATTTCGTGGAAAAGAATGACTGCCAAATGCGAGGGTTAAGTAAGTTTTAGTCAGTCTTGAATCCAAGAGACGAATGATTTTCTTACTGAGTGTGATAACATGATGCATAAGATTTGTATAAAATTGACATAAATGCGCCACTTTAGGATTTATTAAAAGATTTGTATTCGTTTTTTCTATATATAATATGTCCGATCCAAATTAAAATCATATTGACTACTAATGGAGAAATCTTATCAGAAGATTTTTTTACGTTTTTCCTCAACCTTTCTATATTTAAATAAAGTAAGGATAGAAAGGATTAAACTTAAACAGAAAAATAGTGATTGACTGATCGCTTTTGCAACGCTCCGTTATTTTAAGGATTGGGAGAGTATTTTAAGACATCACAAACATAAATCGATTATCACCAATATCAATGTTTAGGTTTAACAATTTTGGAAAATTATTTTATCAATTTAATTGTTTTTTTGATAACCTATAAATAGTTTTATAAGCCGATATACAGACATTTTATCACAGTTCATTTATTATAAATTTGCACCGTTTTATGATTAAACACATTACGTTAAATTACGCGTTGTTCTTTGGAAAATTATCTCCAATTATCGAATGTTTGTTCATTGCGGTTAATATTGGCAATGTTGGTATGCAATCCGCAGTTGTAACCTGTGGCCATGTTCTACATATAACTACTATAACGAGTGCAAAACTACGACTCATGTAACATGTTTTGTTCTCAAAATGGTAACCAGATTAACCAATAGTAAATATATTAATAGTATATATTATATTTCTCACCAGTTAAGCTTCTTTCACAGTCCAGTATCTTACTTTATTATATTTATAATTAATCATTCAAAATATGTATATATACATAAGAAATTTAATTGTAAAATTTCAATAAATATCGAACACGTTCGTTCTTATCGTTTAAAAATATCTCATTCCTGGTCTTAGCTTTCATATGACAATTCTGTTCTTCCAAAACATTTGATTCAATTAACGTTTTTATGTGTAAGCTGATTATTTATTTATTGTTAAAAATTAAAATTATGGTACATGACATAACAGCTGACGCCAATTCGCCATGTTCTTGACAAATATAATAAAACAAAATATAAAATAAAACTACATAATACATCAAAATCAAAAAATAAAATTTAACAAACAGTTCACAAATACTATCACTAATATATATTGGCTATATTATTTAGGCCAGCGTACATAGATTTAAGTGAAATATTTTATTGTGACTCATATAGTTAGGGATTGCATAAATTTACTATAAGAGGGTATATATGTATTATATTGAAAGTATTTTCGAATAACCCTTAATACTAGTTTTATAGTTTGTATCGATCTAAGCGTAGTTTTTAGTTACCCTGTACATGTATACGAGACTAGAAAACATAAGTAAATTATAAGTGATTGATTCGTTCAAAATGAAATCGCTTTGCTAGGCAGAAAACTAATTACTGAAGTATTTGAGATTATGTACACAAAAACAAAGAAAGTTTTAAAAGTTGAAATAAAAGACGACAAAAAAATAAACGTAATTGAATGCTATATCGCTACACATCTAATGTTTAAAAGAATATTTTTAACGCAAAAAAAGTAATTTGTGGGATAAAATTGTCTACAAATATGTCGGGAATTATTGTGACATTAAAATTAATATACATACCACATAATTTTCCTGCTGAAATTAGCCGGTAATTTTACCGAGTGATGGCGGTCATAGGATTATTTTTCTAATTTAATTAGATAATTATTACTTTTAAACGTGAGATGATCAAAAGACGTACGGCTCAATCGTAAAACCATAGTTTTGAGTATTTTTTAAACAGTAATAAAACAAAATAGTTTATCTACGAACAGAAGGCGAGCGTCAAGCAACAGACCAAATCGTCAAGCAACAGACAAACAGTTCAACAGCCCGTGGGTAAATATAAATTTTCGAAAGCACATAAATGTATGACAATATTGTTTACTAACAGTTGGTATTATTTTTGTTCAAAGTATGCCTATTACTATAGTTGACGTTTTATTTATAACAACAGTATTGTTTTAGATTTGTTGTTAGAAAGTAGCTTGATCAAATAATCAAATTGTTCTACTGTGTATCCACATTACGTTTTTGAAAGTTTGGATCAAACGATAAGACCGGAACACATTGCAAAAGCTGTAGCAATGCGGCCACAGCAAAGCCGCCAAAAATAATACAGCCTCTGCCGGAAATTGTGTTGTGTCGCATGACCGTAAGAGACCGACACCATGTTCCGCCGGACTAAACGAAACGTTGGTGAACCTAGCCATAATTTCCGGTAGTCTATTCCAAACTCGTTCTCGGACTGCAAATGACCCCAGATTCGGATAATCATAACGCGTATGTTTTGCGTCCATCCCCTCGGGAGAGGGCGGGATCCTTAAATTGTGATTGTCGTAGATGCTATCGATGTTATGTTCAAATATAGGAAGGAAACGAAAGGATATGCTGTTGGATCAGATTATCAATTTTTGGTCACATTGGGTCCAAATTCTAGGTCACAAATACATAGAATTCAGTTGAAAGAACTGTAAGTTGTATATTGTGTCAAACATTTTCTTAAAAATAAATATATTTGTTTCATTTCAATTCCTCAAAACTACAATGTTTTGTGTTTACTTTCTTTTTATGTCCGAATAATCTTGTATACTCGTTAAACGTATAATAATGATTTTAATAAGATAACTTTGCTTTTTAATATACTAGTTGAAAGTCTTGACTATCAAAACCAAAGAATATTATAATAATCTACGATTACACCAGTGAAGCGTTTGGCAGATTGATTGTAACGATAGTGAACACAACCCCAGTTATTGCATATATGTTACACCAACCGAAAGAACTTAATACGAACATCATTTTAAATATAAGAAACTCTTTTTAACGATTGTCTAGATCAGCGATTTCCAAACTGGAAGGCGTGTAGCATTGAAAAGGCAGGCGTGAACCGCTTAAATTATTTATTTTCTATTAAGAAAGTCTCTATTTTAAAGTGAAATAAAAATAAGAAGGTGCGAAGATTGTTTTTAAAGGATTTAGATACTTTTTATCAAAAAAATCACCAGCCTAAAATAGTAAAACTTTTCTATTGGACTTTTAAGTACAATCACATCTTTACTTAGTGCTTTCGTGAATTGCACATTTTTATTTTAGAAAGAAAGCACTATTTACTACTGCAGTGTGTACGTGCTAAGCTTCTTTCACTTTTACGATACTTTAAAAGATGTAAAATATTAAAATTACTACTCATTTTTTCCTAACATACTACACAGCTAACTTTACTTCTCATGGTCTCACGTTTGGCTTATTCAGTAATTAGTAAAATAATATAAGTATTTCAAACCAAACATTGCGGTATTTAATGGCACGTTAATATTGAATGGCAATTGTAAGAAGAGTTATTAATGATATACTTGATTATGTTAAACTTTCATAGAATGATATTTTCCAATTATGTAAAAAGTATTTCGAATCGTAAAATATTTTCTCGGTACACCAATCAGTGCAATAAAAGCGATAAAAAAAATCCCGGATGCGGAATCACTTTGGGGAGAACGCTGTTTTCAAAAAACATTTACACTCCAGAAATAATGTCGCCGCAAATAAAACGTTGCCCAGAGTAAAAACAAAAAGCCATTTCATAAAAAACAGCGCCTCTCAAAAAGACGATATTTTTTTTATGACGGTTAAACAATAATGACGACAGACACTTCTTTGGCGTGCATGGATGGCAATTAGTGGTCAGCGAACCCAAAAATATTTTTTTCTATTTCTTTAGTAGCTATCAATAATAACTATTGGAAGATTCCATATACAAAAAATACAATATAACTTTTTATAAAAAAACGTCACACTAGAAAATAATCATTAATACGCATAACCAAAGCACCCTGTAGTTACCAAGACTGCTATGACATAACACATCACTCAATAATTTTGTAGGATGACATTTAAATCGCGCTACTGTTGACAAATCCATATCATTACATCCAAGTACCAACCTTCAAATAATACGTGTCAAAATTTCATAACAATCTGACGATTAGTTTTCAAGTTACAGTGGTTTTAGTGACGCTACTTTTGTGATTTTCAAAACAATGGAAAAATCTGAATTGTTGATAAAGCTTTGCTTTTTAACTGAAAGAAATACCGTTCAAGAAAAGCAATGGCTTCTCACGTGTTATTCGGTAGTTTGCTGATTTCTGATCTGTATGAATGTATTGATAGCTTTGTATATTGATATTTGTTGATAAACCGGTAATAATCCTATCGACAAAAGGTTACCTTATTAAAATAGAATAAATTGCTTTGTTTAATATAGCTCCATTCTAACTAAAATTGACAGAGAACACATAAAAATAGAAGCTAACAAACTATGGCATATATTTACGATTACTTTTAAGACAGTGTTTCTTTTGTGCGCTTCAATTAATTTAAAATATTATGGTATTTGGTTATAGGTTTTCGACCACTGTTAAAATATCTCATAGATTTAATTTCATTTTAACGAGGTGAAGTAAATTTTTTTCTTTGATTTAATTTTATCAAAAATTCTACATCAACATTTTGTTTTTCTAATATTGAATTTATCTCTTTCATCTTTGATTTTATTATACGAATTTTTTGTATGTTTAATATTTAAAATTTTGTTCATTTTTAGGTTTATAGTATACAAAAATTAAAGCATATTTAAATATTATAAGTGCCTTAATTCAATTGATTTTTGCTACAACTTGATTAGTAAATCGTTAAACGACATCCGACGTCTTGTTTGGGAATAACGAAAGTTGAAATGAAATATAAATATTAACAGTATATCACTCCATGATAAACATTTAAGCAAAAAAAATAATTAAAACTCTATTGGAAAGACACACCTAATTACTCGAATGATACCTAATAACAAATGTTCTAATATTGACAGATTTTGAATGTGGTTGCTAACATAATATTAAAAAATTATAACAAGTGACAAGGTTTGTAAATATGTACTCAAAATATTCTATAGAGTGATTACATTATTTTCTTATACTAATTTATTTTTAAATGAAAGACAAAAATAAAATTACTATTTTTGTTAATACTTTTGTTAAACACAGTTAAAAAAAGATATTTTATCCTACAAGGCAGAAACTTTGCATAAAATAACTATTTAAGAGTTTGTTACAAAATACCTGTCCAATTAAAAGTCTAATTGTTTTATGGACAGCTGCTTCCTTTATCGTAAGCACAAAAACGCTAAACTAAAAACAGCTTCTAAGACTTAGTCATTTCCGAGACTCATTCACCAAAAGAAAACGAATACAAGGAAGGAAATTTTACAATGCATGCCTGAGAGGCGAGAAAGAAAATAATTTAACGCCTCGACTGGCATTTGTGAGACGGTGATCTTGCCGGGACATCCTTTGGTAGTAGTGGCGAAACTCGTTCAAACTGCAGGGATATATAAATTAACAACCGTCACTGGTGCATAGTTTTACTACGATGGTAATTGTGATTACTTCGTGTTTTTATTGTTGATCGCGTTTCATTCTAGAATCAACTAATTCAATTTTTTTTAGTAATTTAAAATAGTAATTGCTTTTAACTTGTTCATTTGGAAAACGTTTGTATATGTATTTTTCATTGTGTGTCTAAATTAATAATTTACAATTTACACACATTTATTGATTTTTATAAGAAGGGTTATAGTTTTGCCATTTAAAAAAATAGAACATAAAAAAATATTCGTAGCTTTTGGGTGCTTAAATTAGGATGCGACATTAGATCACAGAATATATTGTGTATTTCTTCTAAGCCAGTATATATAGTCGAGGTAATGTAAGCTTAAAAATATTTCTGATGAAAACATACGCCGAAACAGCTATCAACTATGTACATATATACAAAATAATATTTGCATAACTAAAATACTTGTTATTTTTCACCTTATTAAGTTATCTTTAGAGCCAAAATAAATGGTTATATTTTAACACAATTATGATAAATATACTTTTTAAATAAATGAAAATCTATTCCACTTTCTTTCAATGGATGCACATTAACATTTTAATAAAAATATAAATTATGGTTAAATGTCGGAGACGTAGTGTGTTGGTCAACGCCATTGTTTACTGTAACAGGTGCACACGGGTTCAAATCCCAGTTGTCCTACTCCTATCCTTTATATCTCTACTCTTTTTGAAACAAAAAATAGGTTAAGCAACTGAGTAACCAGCATTTCTCGTATAAAACAATCAGTTAAGATGCCTCCTCTGTGGTTCAATAAAATTGTTTCTTAAAGTCCTACTTACTTCTCTATTGAGTTATTGTGCCAAAAATGTTGACCGATTCATTTAATTAAATCAACAGTCTACAAACACGAAAAATTTAAAAAAACATATTCTTAATTAAGCTTACAATTGAAAAACCCCTGTTTCCCGGAGACCGCTGGATTAATGAGTGTATGCAGGGAAAATTTACTGCCACCTTGAAGTGTAGCATACTTGAATTTACATACACCTCACCGTGGTAAGGAAAAAGACCAGAATTAAAAGACGAGCACGTGATGTGGGATTTAATATCTTTTTATTCAAGGAAATTTTCCCTTTTAAATTAGAAAATTTTAAGCGCGGAAAGGCGTAAATAATAGCATATTGAAATATTCAGGTAAAAACAAGATTTATTTTATGTAGTAGGTTCGTAGATTTTATATGAGTATTTTATAACACTCTCACTTTGTGAATATAATATCGAATCAAATTAATGAAACTTGTAACAAAAGTCAACAAGCCAAAGGAAACGAATTTCAAAAACTTCTACTGCTTCAAAAATGAAAAGTAAAATCCTTATCCTGCATGGACATACATACCTATGTTTTTTTCAATTCAAATACTAATCTTAGACACTCTTAAATGCTTGCAATAATTACCACCATTATATTTATAGTACCTAGATCAAGCATGCCTAAGCCGTGGTCCGATTGAAGGGGATGTGTGGCCCTTTCGAAATTTTGAACATTCTATACATTTTGCATTGTGTTATTGGTAAAATGCATTACAAATGTAATGCTAAATTTGTGAAAAATCTACCAAAAAAGGTAGAACAATAAATTTACAGACTGAAATCTTTTGTTAATTGCTAAGTAAGTGTTGAAGGACAGCGGTAGCCGACTAAGCAAGACAATTTTGCACGTGCCGGTTGCCATCTCGCTGCAAGGGTAAGAGTTGTGTGACCCATCAGAGACATGCATTATTTTATTTGGCCCACAAAGTGATTTCAGTTAGCCATCCCTGACCTAGCTAATTTTTGCTTGTTTGTTAGATATGTCCTGTTAAGGTAGAGGCTAATTTTAAATAACGCTGCCGGCAATTGAGTTTTTTATACTTTTTGAAATATATAATACAAATCATATTTTTGCAATCAGAATTCATAATAATATCATCACAATTTTCATAATATAGATGTTTTGCAATGGGTATAGAAGTTTGTGATTTTTTTTAAATTTTACTAGGCTTTTTGGTTCTACCAAGGTTCTACCAAGTAAATGCCAAATCAATAAATAAATTTTTGGTATTTTTTTATTATTCATACTAGTACATGAAATAAAAATATGAAAACTTTTATTAACGTTTCTTAAGATGATAATTTTTTTTTTTTTTTGATATCAAATTTATGGAGCTTCAAGTACCAGGACGCGCCAGCGTCAAGGTTCTTCCAGTCTCCTTCATCGATAAAGTTTTTGAAAAATTGTAAATTGCATCCCCTTACCATCGTTTGCAGACGGAAGGGCGCGATCACTACAGAGATAAGAAGTTCACGGGAACTCCATGTGCATTATTTTGCAAATCACATTCCATATGCTTCCTCCATACTATATATGTACATGTACACACACATGCGCATACATACATACACACATACAGTACACAAAAAAAAAATTAAACAAAGAGAGTCATTTTTGTGATGCTAAGTTCGTTCTAAAATTGACAATTTTAGACGACATAAGATCTATGGAGGGTCGTCGAGCAGAACTGCTCTGGGTCTTAAACGATTCTCAGGCAGTGTCTCGTCATAGTTGTGGAGATTAGAGATCGTTGGGTTAAAATGTTTTCCTACCTCGCTGTGAAACTTTTGAGATATTTCACGAACGAACTCGCGGATATGACAACTGTTGACACTTCTAGGATTCCCTCCAACTTCTCAATCGTTTTTCTTCACATAACATCAATTACATGCCAACATGCTACATTTCTATCGATTGCAATATTTAAATTAAGTGCTTGGCTTTTTTCCATTTTCCAAGATATTTTAGTGTAAAAATGTGAAAACGGTATTTTAAGTTTAAGACCAAATTCAAATAACATAAAGTTAACTTTTACCAATACCATACTTTTTTTACGTACAAAAACACTTCAAAAATCACTCTGATCTTTGAACATAAATTTAACCCACAAACCGGAAGTAAAGATATTTTACAGTTCATAAAGCGAAAATTGTTTTCAGTTTACTCATTTTTTTACTAGTGAATAAAGTTTGACTTGGTGTTCAAATATCTATTCACTGTTCATTACCTGTATAAAATAGGATAAGCGTAATAAGAAAAAAAATGAAAAAAAAAACACTTAACAATAATTTAAGATTTCGACTGAAGGTGCTTGGTGGAATTTCAATATTAAATTTGAATCGTTCAAATTATGTACTTTCACATAGATTTTGTCACTAACGACCCGGTTTTCTGATCTGTAGGCATTCCCATGGGCTTATCCTTCTCGCCAACAATGGCTCGATGATGCATTTGTTTCTTTTATAAACACGAAACATTCATTTGCTAAGCGTCAGTTCAAGTTCATCGGTGCAGTTGAACGCCTGAAGATGCCGAAAGGCGAAACCTGGGTCGTTAGTGACAAAACTTGTGTGAATATACATAATTTGAACGATTTAAAAATTCACTTTACAATAGTTTGTTTTATTACAAGAGGGACCTTATCAGGCAAGTTATTTACTTTTAAATAATATTAAAATCCTTTAAATCAATTTTTTTATTTATATTTATATTTTTTTAGTTCCGTTACGTTAACATTCAAATATTCATGTCTCAAGATATATGATATTGATTAAAACACAAACTTATTCAAACAAAGTTTCAAGAAACATGTATACCAACACGGAAAAATTATTTATAATATTATAAAGATTTGACGGTATCTTTGTGGGAGATCTTTTTTATTATAAAATTAAATTTGATAATTTTTTATTCCACGTGTTGTGTCACATTTTTTAACACAGAAATTTGATTAACAAGGTTATCCAAATTGATTTTATATTAGATAAGGAGCGTCCGAAATTATAAACTTAACACAAGACATACATTACTTGTTTGTTTGATCGTATAAACAATTGATATTATTATACAAACATTACATTATCAATTCTCTCAAAGATACTGGTGTAATATTTTTATCAGTGCAATGATCATATTATTTTATTATGACATTGTGTTTTGAAGTATCTTCAGTAACTTAAATGTTCAAAAACATTTTATTGAACTAGTTTTTAAAAAAATCCTAAAAATATTTTACAGATTTGGATACAAATTTTTACAAGTATTCAGTCAATAGTAATTTATATTCAGAGAGTCAAACACTTGGCTGCTCAATCAAGTGCCAACTAAATTCTTAATAGATTTCTTGAGTCTATAACGATAGCATTAAGTTTAAGTGAATAGTAAATGTTTATTGAAATTAAATCATCATCAATATTAAGGATGAGTAAAACGTTTTACAGCGATTTTTGTTGCGCCATATTGCATCGTGAATATTGATTATAAAACATATATTTTTCTATTTTATCATATATTGAGATTACCAACCAATAAATGTCATGTTTTACCGATGATTAATGTCTTCTGTTTGGGTGTTACTCGCATATATTTTTTATAGCAATACTCGTTGGAGTTGCCATCGTTACACAGGGATTAATTTAATCCATTTTTTTTTACCAAATTTCTAGAACAAGCTCAAAATTTACGCGATCAAAATGTTTCAGTTTTAAATCCAATTTAAAGTCCGACTAAAAAGTTACTAAACTTTTAATGAAAGGAACAATTAACGCAGTGGCTACATATAATATAATGTAAATTTTTGTTCTCGTTATTTTTGACTTAAAATTGATGTGTATAAATAATAAATTATAAAACAGTTATAAACCCTATATCACAATTAAAAAGAATACGAAAAATTGCAACCGTTAAAGAATACAAAATATTTTATTTAACTTAAGTAAACAATTTTCCTTGTCTGTGGTTAAGTGGTCCACTTTGTAGGATTTGAAGCCAAGTACGAACAGATTAATTCATTGTTTTTTTAATCAATTTAAAAAAATCCCTCCCACCCATATGATCCTAAAAAGGTAATTTATCGATTAGTTTACTACTAGTCCTGTCTTAGCTTAATTATTTTATCTATAGTCTAGTGGCGGCCGGTCAATTTGGCATTGGATCAATGCACCACCTTGTATTTCATGAAATAATATTCAAACACAACATTTGTACCATTCACTCGTTTTAAATTCTTCATGTATTTATTGTCTAAAATAAAATAAAATAAAATATTCTAAAATACTTATTATACCAGCCGCCACTGCCATAGTATTTTTCAAATATAATATAAAGCATATAATTTAGAATTTTTTTTGGAGAATAGGTTTTGTTGAGATAAACTAAAAAAAAGGACAAAACACAAAAAACAATGATACCCAATGCATAAATACGTTCATTCTCACCTCGCTTAAAACATGTTTTATATTTGTAAGGGTAATTAGAAATAAATTCACGGAAATTAAAAATTAGCAGAAATCCGGAAATGAAACTGTTCAACACGCAGGGAAACGCTGACGTCACAGAAAAGCTCATACAAGACTCATTAGAAAATTCCGGGAAATTTAAAAGCTTGCCGATGTGCACGGCAAATTTATCCACGTGATTATTTTGTGAAAATTGGTACATTTATATGTTCAGCTCAGTTTTGTTTTACGCAAGCTTTGATTTTAAATATTCAAGCTAGGAACGTAAACGCTCGATTTTAGATATTGTTCTATTATATGTTATGTACATATACGGTTTAAAGCTTTTGCTTTGAATTTTTTTTATCGTATCGATTTCTTATTAAAAACTCGTGTACCGAAACGTTTAAAACTGTATCGAGAAGGGATAGGGTACAAAGTGACCACAGACAAATTTGCGTAATATTTGGATTGTATTGATAAATATAGATCACAATTTCTGCCGGTACTGTTTTACGGTTACAAATCATGGCACTTGACGAAGACTCGGAAAAACCGTATACTGAGGTTCGAGAACAGGTGTTCGCGTCGGATAATGGGGGTGAAGTGGTTTGATATTGTGAACAATTCGGAGATAAAGGAGCGTGCAAGCTAGCGCCCCGTCACGTCAGTGGTTATGGAGAGACGTTGGAACTGGCTAGGTCACGTGCTGCGGATGCCTCCGAAAATCCTCAATTCTGCCTGCCTCTTCTTTAGACTGGTGGGATTCTGTCACCCTGGACGTCCGTCGGGTACTTTCTATAGGATGTACTCGGTGGAACTGAGGGATGCTGGCATGTCATGGAAAGAAGCAAAGCAATTGGCGGGAGACAGGGAAACATGGAGGTGCCGTGTGGCGGCCATATTCTTCACATAGGGAGAAAATATCGTCACAGAAGTAGAGCACAATAAATATCAGCTAAATATTATTGGTATTTAGCGAATGGTTGAAATAATAATAATTTTTCAATGAGAATGTATCACAAAGGTACCCAAAGGTTTAAATCGTTGGATAATAGAATGGTTTTAATTGCCATATAGGACATAAATCTTCGATAAAAATACATGTTTACATTTACCAAATATGTTAATTAATCAGCACAAATACTACATTTTCATATAAAACTAGATTTAAAAATGAATATCACTAATCTTGTTTTTTTATGATGCACGAAAGTTTGTGCTAGTAGATCGAATGTGTGAGACTTTTCAGAAACAGTCTAGGCGCACAGATGGATCGGCCCTCTGAGGCTAAAAGGGTAAAAACTATTTTCGTAAAATAGCTTATTTTGAGATTCTCGAATAAACCTTAAATAAAAATAAAAAAATTGATGTCAGAGTAAAAACCATTTATAATTTAATCAACTTAAGAAAAGTTAAATAAAACAAAATTTAAGATGGTAGATGTTATAAAACATAAAATAAAATCGTATAATTTGCCATAAGGAAGCGTATTTTGACATTTGAAAAACATTGTGAACAGATTCGTGCTTAGAACCATTAAAACACTTTAATCATTGCGTTTGATAATAATAACAAAAATAATACTGAAACAAAAATGTTTTTTATTTTTTATATCCTAGCCATTCCATTTACGTTGGATCTTTTTGCACGAGGCAATTTCCTTGCAAGTCACGTTCTAATCTACTCGTCTTCTATACAGGAACATTTTCTACAAAACGAACGTAAAATATCTAAAGAGTGTCCTAGGAACATAATTAATATTGGCGTAGTTACTCGAATGATTGACGACCTGGAATACTAATTTGTTTAGCCGTTTTATTAAAACCGTTCTAATTAACTCTTAACAATATTTTTTAAAGACCACTCAATTTTTCCAAAACATATTATTTATATTAATTTAATGAAACAATTTTCGAATAAATTCACTAGCTAATGTATTTTCGCTAATTCTAGCTAATGAAATTTTCGCTTCAAGCTCATCATTCGCCGGTTCCGTGGTGCATTGGTCAATATTTTTAACGTTTAAAAAGCGTAGTTAGGTTCGGTTCAAAAGCATGGATGTTTTTGATGTATAGTGAAAAAGTTCTTTTCACCATGACAAACCTTTAATAACGGGGCGTTCCGAAAGTGATTTTTCAACCACTAGTCCTGTCTTGAACTTTTCTTTCTATTCCTACTCTCTTAAAAAATAGAGGTTGAGTAACTTAGTAAACAGCAGTTATTGTATAAACTTCTCTTAAAATACCTTCATTAGAAGGCCATATTCTTTACAGTGATAATGAACATGGATTAAAAAAAAATCACTACAATTCACATTCACTTTGACTAGTCAATGTAAGTGTATAAACTCTCTGACGAGTGGTAGACAGAGAAAAAATGACATATCGGTAAAAGTTACATTAACACATTGACAAACACTTGTCAAAGTAAAACATTACATCAAATACTTAAATTGTTAAATATGGTGAATATAATGATTGCAATAATTACAACACTGCAACTTTGCTGAGTGCATGATATGTTTAAGTTTATGGACAATTTAACGTCATCTGTATAGTGAATATACGCATTTTCTGTTTAAAATGTTATTTTTTCCTCATTCATACTGTATCTGGCTAAAATGGACAATGTTTATATTGAATAGTGAATTTATTTAGACTAAGTGTACGTATATTCTAACCTCAACATATATATGACAAATATTGAAAATATTATTATATTAGATCTTTTTTGCATGATTGCAGAAGTTTTATTTTATGTATAATAATCATGTTTAATTCTTCTAATGCCTGGGTGCATTTTAAAATTACTAAGTCTTTTTGTAGAAAAATATATAAAATCATGTATTCAAGGGATAAACAATTGCAATCAACTTGTACACGATTTTGTTTTTTTGTGTAACTTTGACATATTATACATCAACACTTTTTATTTCAATTTCTATTGAATACTATTGTCCTATATATTATTCTTATGATCATTGTTTTTCTATTAAACATTGAACATTCAAATCAATTAAAACGCAGTTATGAGAACATTCAATCACGAATTTATTAATTTTTACTCCAAACCGTGATTGATTGGTGCAAATCATGAATTATATCTGCGGTTTAAGCTTAAATTTGATCTGTTTGTGCGTGGTTTCAAACACAATTGTAACCAGTTATTAAAATATTATCAAAAAGTTACATAGATATTAAAAATACCCATACCGTGGTGTTCATTATGATAGAAGTAATATCATATTTTTTCATATTTTCTCGGTGCTTGCATTACTAGAAAAATATCTCAAATGATAAACAATTTTAGTTGATATTGACTGCACTAATTACATTACTACATTTATTGTTTTTATCCCTCCAACCAGTAAAATTATAAGGCTTTTACAACTTTAGAGTCTACATGTGATATTATATTTATTCTTGTCATAAAAGATAGTAGCCGTTCAATTTAATAAAATGTAAAAGTTTCCTAGATTAAAAAATAACAACCTCTAATAATAAAAATAGATTTCTGTTCACAACCGTTATCTAAGAACACACTTAAAAGACAAATGCATAAACGGAAATTGCACATAAGACGGACGGCGACAAACGCGCACATCTAAACGCATTTACACATACACACAAATTAATATAAATATGATTAAAAGTATACTGAAAATAGTTAGTTTTTTATTGTTTCGTGCACGTATTTCACGGTTGTTTTTGCAAGTTTCATGTGTGCGTACGTCGTAGAAGTCAGCAAATTAAATAAATTTAATTTATCGTATAACTTAAATAAAAAGCAACCTTTATATTCAGGTCAACCAAATACACAATGATGGGACAACGAATCGGCAAACATTATGACCGAGATGAGTAGTGATTTTTTGCTCAGTGAGAAAGCTTTAAAAGTGATCCTTTAACGTTTCAAAAAAGCTCACTCGGACCGTTACTTTGTCTTTTTTTGCCGACCGCATACCTACCGAGTGAAATCTTTACGTAGCAAACACATTTCGACGAAATAAATCATCGCTCGCGTAAAGTTTTTACAAGACTGGACGGTTGTAAAAGATACCTTTTTTATATACATATATATATAATTTTATTGTAAGGAAAAAGCTCCGATAAAAGTTGTCACCGCAAATGGGCTTTTGATATTTATTAATCTGTGCATTTTATTAAAAGTACCTTATAAATCGTTAAAGTAATATATATTCAGAATAAAATTATAGATAAATATTTTTTAGCATTTTTTATCTTCACACAAGTTTCGTGAAAAAATACATAACACTTTATTGTTGTACAGTTGATATTACAGATATTCAGCGTTTATGATTGAGTTATGAGAAAAACAAAACGATACGTTTAATTACATACATATCGATCTAAATTTGTATCGTTTAAAATAGTCTTTTTTAATAAAACAAATAAATTGTATGTGTTGATTTTATTTTTTATTGTGAACTAAAATAATAAAGTTGCCAGCAAAAAATATATAAAATAAATTGATTTGAATTTACGGCAAAAAAAACAATTCGCATCACTTGAAATAAAAAAGTGATAACCAAATAATACACGCATTTAGAATATGACTAGACTAAGTAGTAAGCTTATTTATTCTAGTCGTATGTTAAATTATATCATATTAAAATCAAACGCAAACTGATGATTTTAAAAAACCAGCCAAAGCAAAACTATTTTGTTCTTGAGGGGTCTAAAAGGTTCTTTAAAAAATCTTTCTTAAGTAAGCGGGGATTTTACACAAATAATGTTTTTGCAAATAATTTAGTTTAGTCATAACTCAAATATTATTCAGAGTCACTTAAAACTTCGAAAACTTAGTCGTTTTTCCAAATAAATGAACACCAAACATAATATATTATATGTACATATATGTGTTCATGATAGTCTTGCATGAAATACATTATGATGTATGTTTTTTGAGAATAATCGCAATTTTACAACTTTCATAAATAACATATTATTTAAAGTTAGACAATCCTTCGAGTCAATAAAAACTTTTGTTAAGTCAAATCGAATGAATCAGAGTAATAATATCTAGCTCTTGTTATTCCAACGAAATTATTTAACCGTGAGGTGTCAATTTGAAATCATAAAAAATATATTAAACTTTACTTTTACGAATGATCAAATAGTAAAAATAATTGGTTACACATCTAACAAGAGTCAATGCGCCTAATATTTTGTAATTAATGTTTTTTTATGAAGTCACTTGAGAGAAACAGTACAACGAAAAAAAATCACCATCTCATTTAAAAGATTGAAAAAAATCTAAATTTAAAATTAGCTTTGCCAACAACCTGACATCAGAAAGATAAAGAAAGCTCTTACCACTAAGCCACGAAATTTAAAAGCATTAATAAGTTGACTTGTTTATAAATAATAATGCCAGTTAACCATATGTCGATGCCAGCCAATATGACCAAAGTCATTGACAAAGAAGTTGCCATACAAGAGAACAAAAAGTTTTTTGAAACAAACACCTGGAAGGTAATTGGTATGTTGGATTCAAAAGAAGATAACTAGCGGAATTTTATAAACTTTATTTGTGTAACTCTGAATGATATTGCATTCACAACAATAGAAACCCAGTAGTTCTTCCACCGGTCGCGGATAGCGGACAAGTATTTCTTATACATTAATTCAAAACTGGTATTGATCATATTGTCAACAGTTGAAAACCGTATTAGCTCAACTATAAGGCGAGGTTTTTGTTTAAAAAGGCGACACGAAAATATGGTGTCACTTTATATTTGAGTCACAAGCACATGAAGTTACGTTGAATTTACTAATGGTGATTACCAAAATCATTGATGGATTTAAAAACTAATTCATGTCCAATAAAGTGGACGGTAGTGACGATATTCTGTAAGAAAATAATATTATTGAAGATTACGAAGACACAAATATCATTAATAACGAGACTGATGCTGAGAGAACCATATGTGAATCTGATTGATTTGATAAGCGAACGTAGTAAAACTAAACTATTTTTTCTTTACATATTCAAACGTGTGATTTAGTATTATATGGGTATTTTTTAATATACACTTTTCTTTAAACATTTTGAATTATAATGGTGATTGAATTGTTTTTTTCTCCAAAAAGCAGATTAACAAAATAAAGCTCTTCTCTTCGTCAAGGTCTGGCCACAATGTTATTTATTCTATTTGTATTAATTATAAAGGGAACATGTCAGAAACTATGTCTTAATATACACTTGTTTGTGCTACTCAGATATTTTACAAATACTCTCAATTATATAATATTGAATCAACATTTTTAACGAACCCATTTCGGTTGTCTGAGGGTTACGTTAAAATAAATGCTTTATGAAATTTTAAAGTGAAGTCGAACTAATAAGGTAGGTAAACAAACAAAACTCATTGGACTTTGCGAACAATAATAATCGTAAGAACTTTTCAACTTCACAACTTTAAACTTGTTGATATTATTATTTCTTCATATTTAGCTTTGTCGCAGCAATATTAACATACCAAAATGTTCATTAACTATATGTTTTGGATTAAGTATTAAATTTTCTTTAACTCTCGCGGCTCGGTGACTAGAAAAATACTTCTCTGCCGATGGGGGTCGTTTAGGGACCCCAGTGGTTTCCTCATTATTATTGGCCTTATTCTTATGAATTTCAAAAAAAATATAGTCTAAAGGCTTTAAAATATTTCTTTGCATCATTCCTCATACTTTTTTTTATAAAAATCCGTGGTTTTTTAATAAATAATCATATTTTAAGTTGCGCGTAAAAAAGACGTCATTCCACTACAAATATTAATTTGCAACTGACGCGTTCAGCCCAGTTATCTTACGAACGATCCCTGATAAGCGGGCGCTTATCTCGTTATCGCGTTATCGCGTATTTATATAAATTTGGGAAATTTTAAAACAAAATGAAACTCTATTACTAAAGTACATTTAATTGTGTTTTTAATTGATACCATTTGCCACTTATTATTGATGATTTTTTAATTGTATGTTATAGTTGTTAAGCATTTTAATTTTGTGTAATTATAATGTCATTTGTAAATCCTTTTAATTGTTAGTAAATGCTTACACCTTTTTGATTTCAATTTAACTTGTATAAATAGCACTGTTTAATTTATTTTCCTTATCAGTTGATAACGCTCGTGAGGAGCGAAACCGGTCCTGATCAAATATTTTTTTAAGTGGAAAAGTACTAAAAATCTTTTATTATTATTTTTATCTAAACAAACGGTTTAACCAAAACTTAACTGATACTATTAAAAACACAAAACCAAATTGACATAAATATTTTATGAATAAGTTTGTTTAAAGTTATTTGGAATGAATTCATTTTTATTTGGCATTGGAAAGCGTGGAATTTATACAAAGTACAATTATATAAAAGGATATTTAATTCTCTTTCTTAAACGATATCCCTAAAATAACGAATACAATAGTTTTAAGCGAATAGTTTGTTCTTACACAATTCACAGAAACAAAAAAAAAAATATAGAAGCAGATAACGGATTTCCTAAGTAATAACTAGAAAGTAATAACAAACAAAAGACTTGTTGATACATTTGAAAAAATTAAGGATTTTGTTAACGAAGGGGTAGGCAAGTACATTTCGGACGGTACGCTACCACTAAAGGCCTCTACGCCAAAACAGCCACAGAAAAAAACCTCGAAACCCAAAACCATCGTCGTCACTCCCAGTTCACCAACTATAATTGTTTTGCCACCCCCATCACCATCCCCTAGTAGTGTAAACTCTACCAATGACTCACGCATGCTTACCAATGAAATCGCGGCAACCTCCGACTTGATCTCGAATGATGGGTCTGTCAACTTTAAAGTGGCTACAGCCAGAGATACGTTTGCTTGGCCGTCTCAATCAATTGACGACCATAATCTTACTGTTGATAGGGAATCGTCTAAAAGTAATATTACCGGAGAAGAGGTTGCCGAAAACCCATGCTCGCCTATTTTTAATGACTGCCGCGATAAGGCTCCTAACACACCAACAATATGTCTAAACTCTTCGCCCAGCGCTGGTTTGCCAGAACCTTCTAACTCACCTAAAACATACGACAAAAAACAAAAAATTCCCCCGATTGTCCTTCATAAAAAGGAAAACTATATAACATTTCTTAGGGATGCTAAACTTGCAGGCGTATCTTTAAGACATGCAACAGATCTCAAAGATGGCATAAAAATCGAGGTTTCTTCAATCGACGCTTTCAGAAAAGCAACCAAACTGTTAGACGTAAGAAATGAACCATACCACTCATACATGGCGCATGAAGACAAACCACTCAAAGTAGTTCTGAGAGGCGTGTCAGTAGGCGTTGGGGAAGAGGACGTTTTGAACGAGATTAAACGGCTCAAATTTCCCATTATAAAGGTACAAAGAATGAAGTGTCATGTCAAAAAGACCACGATCCCACTTGTTCTCTTAAGCCTCGAACGAAATGTGAGAGGGAAAGAAATTTTTAGCCTACGTAAATTCTTTGAAATGAACATTGTCGTTGAGTCACTGTGGCGAAAAACCTCAGCGGGTCAATGCCACAAATGCCAAGGGTTTGGCCACTCAGCATCATGCTGCCGTGGTCAAGCGCGATGTGTGAGATGCGCGGGTGACCATTCTACTAATGAGTGCACTTACACTAAGGATAGCGGCCCAGCTAAATGCGCAAACTGTAGCGGGCCTCACACGGCAAACTACCGTGGATGCCCAAAATTTCCAAGAAAATCCCCTAATTCTAGGCCGCCGACACACCAACCTAACGAGCGGCCCATGCCAACCCTTGCCAATAACAGTAGATTATCGACAGCTGAAACTCAAAATATGGCGAAACAATTAAAACCTGTTCCCAGTATTGATCAGAGTGAGGCTAACTCTGTCCGCTCAGAATTGCCACACGCGCATGTTGCTCTGGATTATAAATCCATGCTCAATGAATGGCGCGAAATTGTGAACATCGGAAACCAATTTCTGGTTAAATATCCCGCCCAAGAGGCGCCCATTGATACAAACAATGGCGAATAAAATCCGACCGGCATCCTTACAGGTTCTTCACTGGAACAGTGGAGGTACCCTAAGACATGACAAACTGGAGATAGTTGACGTTTTATCAAGGTATAAAATTGACATCCTCCTGGTGAATGAGACTTTTCTCAAACCTTCACACCGTCCCACAATACCAAACTATTCTTTGTACCGCTTTGATCGCACCCGTACCTCAGGAGGAGGGACCGCAATATACATAAAAAAACACATAGACCATTGTGCAGTTCCATTACCAGCACTTGAAGGCAAACTAGAAGCAAACGCGATAGTTGTAAACACGAAGTATTCAGGCCTCATTAGATTCGTTTCTATCTATAGCCCTCCTGATGGGCAAATATTGACTAGGGACCTAGAAGTAGTTATTCCTATCGGTGTACCTACAATTGCCGCTGGTGATTTCAACGCGAAGCATCAAGACTGGTACAGTAGACTAACAAACTCACGTGGACGACAGTTAAAATCTTATATTAGTAATATTGAAGCAATTGTAGCTGCACCCTCCGATCCAACAACTCTACCAAGAAATGGAGGATTACCGGATGTTATAGACATTGCTATTCTGAGTGGAGTCAACCTTCCTTATGAAACTCATATAGTACACGAGCTTAATTCGGATCACCATCCTGTCATATTGAGGTTAGGTGATCCAACATATTTTAGTCATAATAACTTAAGTCAAACGCAAAAAATAGTCCAATGGGACGTATTTGAGACTTTTATTGACGATATGATAATTCCTCAGTGTGATCTTAAAGATAACCAAAGCATTGACTTTGAGATTATTAATCTCAATACAAACATTAACTTAGCTGCCGCGTATGCTACAACAACTTTACAAAATACACCTTACAGTAAACCCCTGCCGATAGACATTAAAATCCTTATTAATGACAGACGGCGTGCAAGAAAAGAATGGAAAAAATTCTGTAACCCCTTAGTTAAGCAGCGCGTTAACCGTCTGTCTGCTGAAATCCGACTCGCTATGAAAACTTACCACGAAAAAACTTCTGACGACAGATTAAGTGATCTTGTTAAAGGAAGTGACCCATATTGGGCCCTCTCCAAAGCCCTCCGCGCAGAAAAACACCCGCTGATGCCGCTTTACGGACCAAAGGGACCTGTTTTTACCATCAGTGATAAAGTTGAAGAGTTTGCAGATAGCCTTGAAAGCCAATTTACACCTAACTCAATTGACCCAAGCAACTTAGTCATGAATAAAAATGCGTTTGATATAGAAATCGCTGCAAAGTTAATTCTAGATCAATCTCAAGATGCAGACGGCGAAATTATCTATCCCACCTCATTTGCAGAAGTGGAAAGTCTCATCAAAAACCTACCTGACAGGAAAGCGTTGGGCAATGACAAAATTGGTAATAAGGCTCTCAAGCAGCTTCCGGAAAAGGGCATTAATTCGCTAGTAAACATTATCAATGCGTGCTTGAGATTACAATATTTTCCGGCAAGATGGAAAGAAGCTGATATTATTCTCATTCCAAAACCTGGAAAAGATCATACTCTTCCAGTAAATCACCGGCCAATAAGTCTGCTCCCCGCAATGAGCAAAGTCTTAGAGCGTGTAATTAAGATTAGGTTACAAGAAGTAGTTACGGTGAAAAAAATCATCCCAGACACTCAACACGGCTTTCGTGCTAGCCACTCGACAAACCACCAACTCCTCCGAGTAACGGAGTTTATCACAAGTGGATTCATTCTTAAAGAAGTCACGGCTGGCCTCTTTTTAGATATCGCAAAAGCCTTCGACAGAGTATGGACCGAAGGGCTTGTATTCAAAATGTCGAAGGCTGGCATAGGGTCACCGCTGGTAAAAATTCTCAACTCATTCATGACAGGCAGATGTTTCAACGTTAAAATGGATGGAATTCGATCCTCATCAAGGTCAACTCGGGCGGGAGTTCCGCAAGGCTCTGTTTTGGGACCCATACTATACAATATATACACCTATGACATTCCTTCCGGCGGAGAAAACGACGCAATTATAGCACAATATGCAGATGATACGGCTATTTTAGCTAAATCTCGAAATCGACAAGGCGCTGTCACGCAGGTTCAATCTGCTGCCGATACAATAGCAGACTGGTGCGACAAATGGCGAATCAAAATTAATACCGAAAAAAGCGCGGCAGTAATGTTTTCAAAGGGTTTTATTAGAAAACCTAATTTTTCTTGCATACGCATGCACAACGCAGAGATCAAGTGGTCCAATTCGGTTAAGTATCTTGGACTCACGCTAGATAGTCGACTTAAATTTAATGAACACGTCGCGATTAAAAAACGTCAAGCTAATGCTACAAAGGCAAGGTTGTACTTTATGCTTAACGCGAGAAGCAAACTTACTCTCAAAAGCAAGCTGCTCCTCTACACAGCAATTACTCGTCCAATCATGGTGTACGCTGCTCCAATATGGACGTATGCTCACCGTAAACATATGAAGACTCTCCAGATTGTCCAAAATAAATCACTGAGACAGATATGTAACGCCCCGTGGTACGTGCGTAACTCGCTGCTTCACAGAGACTTGAAAATACCTACCATCCGCGAGTTCGTTCGTGAAATATCACAAAAGTTTCACAGCGAGGTAGGAAAACATTCTAACCCAACGATCTCTGATCTCCACAACTATGACGAGACACTGCCTGAGAATCGTTTTAGACCCAGAGCAGTCCTGCTCGACGACCCTCCATAGATCTTATGTCGTATAAAATTGTCAATTTTAGAACGAACTTAGCATCACGAAAATGACTCTCTTTGTTTAAAAACAATTTGTATACTGTATGTGTGTATGTATGTATCCGCATGTGTGTGTACATGTACGGATATAGTATGGAGGAAGTATATGGAATGTGATTTGCAAAATGATGCATATGGAGTTCCCGTGAACTTCTTATCTCTGTAGTGATCGCGCCCTTCCGTCTGCGAACGACGGTAAGGGGATGCAATTTACAATTTTTCAAAATCTTTATCGATGAAGGAGACTGGAAGAACCTTGACGCTGGCGCGTCCTGGTACTTGAAGCTCCATAAATTTGATATCAAAAAAAAAAAAAGACGTGTTGGAAATTTCCGTATAAAAAGAGTTGAGTGAACTTTTCTTAGACGTAAAACTGGCGAACAATTGTTTTTTATTGTACTAAAAATAAACTTAATAAAGTAATCAGTAATCACCGACTGCACTAATTTATTTTTCAAAACGATCACGATCATTTTTCGGATGACAAACTCTTTTAGGGTAAATTATGTTTTTAAATATTATATGTCACGTCTGAATTTTATTCATTTTTTTAAATAAGGCAAACTTAACTAAAATATACAATATGGAATCATTATCACATCAAATTATGGTTTAGTTGGTTAGAGAATGTTCTACCGGCCTGGTGGGTTTGGGTTTGATTCCCGGTAAGGTAAATGTCAAATTTGGATTTTTAAACTTAGATTTGAGACCTAAAAAGTAGATGTTTGTGATTTCAATTTACCTCGAGTTGATCTCAAGTGACTATAAATTCTCATCGAGTTTTTCTCGTATGATCTTTAAACTTTAAATTATTTGGCGCATTGGCGTTAGCTGCTACGCCAAATATATTTTTTTAAGTAAAAAAATAAACAGAATACTCATTTGTACTAATTCCATTTCAATTAAATGTGATCAGTCATCATACATTTCCACCCAGTATAACAGTGAACTCTCTTAAAGTAATTAAAAACAGTTCCAAGAACCAATGAAATTAATTATGAAGATTAATTCTAGAGAATATTTTTCTAAGAAAGATGAATAAATTAAAAAGAAATAATTTTGTTTTAAATTTTTCATAAATTGGTAGCCTTACAATTTGATTAAATTTCTAACCAGTAAACAGAAACTAAGTATATGCATCAAGGTTTGGTTCAAGAACAAAATATTTCGCCGTTCGTATATCAATATTACCGTCAAAGCACGTGTAATATATATTCAATGAAATACGGGGCACAACTTAACCATAAAAGTGTTTTGATTAAATTCACTTTGACCAATAAATGCGTTTTATAAGACTAATTTACTGGGAGCGACTTAATTGGTAAAATGGCAGTACAAACGCTTGACAACGTGTTCGGAAACGCTGCGCAAATTCCCATCCGGGCATGTTGCAAGTCCACTTTAGTTCCACGGTAATTTCAGGATGTTCCACGGATAAGTGGAACCCGTTTTGCGCTGAAAAGCCAGCGGTTCAAAGCAATACGTGACCGCAACGCAATATTGTAAAGACGATTCCAGCAAGTGTGCAATTTATTCTATTTCTGAACAAATTTTCTTTTTACACCGTGCAAATTGGATATAACTGTAATGCTTAGTTTTCTTCAAAGCGTAAATTTGCTGGTGTTTCGAGAAAACAAATCTATTTCCAGTTTCCAAATAATTTCAGCATAGTAAAATGTAAAAGTATTTACATTCACATAACTTATATTAGTACGTTGATAGTAAGGCTAATACTTTTTGTTTAAAATTTGTAAGTTTGCAACTAGAGTATCCAATCCCGGAGCCTGTTTGTGATCCCAGGATCCCGGGTACGGTCGCGATCCCGGGATTTCTGGATCACAAGATTGGACGGGATCCCATGATTGGAAAACCTAGTTGCAACATTCTTGTAAGGGTTCATAAAATGGTGATAAATTCATATTTATTGAGTTATTAGGATGGTATTTTATAATATTTCTGTGTACATAATAATTTTTCATACTAAACTGATGTTTTAAATATGTAAGTATACTATGATTGAACCACAAGTTACGTTATTGTATTTATAGGAGTTCTAACAAATAAATGACAATTCAATTTATTTATTTAACGTTATTATAATGCCATTCCACCAAGTATTGACAGTGAACACCTTAAAAGTGGTTTGTTTACATGTTTAGACTAGTAATAAAAATTCTGTCGTTTTAAACATTTGCAAATACATATTTTTTTCAATGTATTTAAATATATGGATCAATGGATTTCACGACACCAAAATTTCACCGTCTATATTTTTTTCACCATTAAATTTTTTATCAAACAGACATATTTAACATTTTGAGCAAACGATAGACGAATACGTGAAATATTTAAGCATGCTCTCAGAAACCCCATATATGAAGGACTTTCTGAGTCAAAAGTATTTTAACTAAGCAGGCATGTAAAATATTTACTCTTCTCATAAGGAAAAAGCTTTCCGAAACCTTTTACGTCAATAATTCATATACTTATATACTTCAGGGTAGCAATAAGAGATGTCATATAATTCTGTCAAAACGAATTCCCTTGATAATATCTTCAAACTGTATAAATATTACTCTTGGTATTTGTTTGCAAAGAAGTCTCAAGAAGGAGCTATAATGAAAGTTGGAATGTTTTCACTTTGGCAAAAGATGTTTTCATAATAAACAGTTTGTGAGGTACAAGTTTTTGATGAAGAATGGTGCAGTGCTTAGTTGTAAGCGTTAGCTTAATTAATACTAGATCCTGCTAATAAAAAGCTTTTAGATAAGCGTGTTTAAAAATAACATTATACTAATACAACTCCTTCGAAAGTGACCAACTTGTTTTCTTAAACCTTTTTTACAATATAATAAGCATTTATTTTCATTCAAGATACACCACGTTGTACATATTATTAGCCACTACAGCTTCACCGCGTAACAACGTTATTTGTCAAAAAAAATAATACTCGTTTGTACCAATTCCACATTTTTTTTAATAATTTGCTTCGGGAGTAGTTTTGCTCATCACGACCATTTTGAACTGTTCAATCGATCAACTGAAACCGTTCTTGATTCCGATAAATAAATTTGGAATTGGTACAAAAGGTATTTCACATATACAACTTAAAATTTAAAAAAACGACAAAAAAATTTACTCGAGTTAAAAAATTTGACAGGGAAAGGGTAAATTATTCAAGACTTGGTTGCATTGAGTTTTATTCGCTTTCTATGTAAATCTTTAAACTCTATTGATGTCTTGTAATTTTACCTAGATGTAAGCAAGTCAGCAACAGCGATAGGGTTGAAAGATCTGACTGATGTATCATATTGAGCATATTTTTTCCGTTTTTTATTCATGTCTGAACATTTTATCTTATCTGTTGATCCTAAATTATTTTAGTTGATGAACTATTAAGATTTTTTTGGATAACTTCGTACACATCAATCCGTTTTTTGTTCTACTTTGAGGATTTTTTTTATTAAGTTGAATTTTTTCTTTTCTGTTTTATTTAATAGAGACGGAACGAGCGATCGAATATTTTATTTTCTTCTACAAAATGTCCAAAAAACTATGATATAAGAATACCTTAATTATAAATATTGTATCACTCATATCAAAATAGATATTTAAGAAAATGTGGGTATTGGGGTCGCATTTCTTGAGCTTAGAACAGGAAAAGTTAATGAAAAAGCTTGTAAATCAGCTAACCAAGTTTTTTTTCTAATATTGTGAAAGCATAATTTATTGATTGATTGAATTCGTATTAACTTAATAGAACGTCAATGCGTCGTGTAATAACATATATAGTCTGACTATCTCTTACTTACCATAAAAATTATAAGCCACCTAATAATAACGATTCCCTCAGATGTTTCCCTCTTGGCTAACTTTATTATTTCATGATATAACAAATATAAGAGCTTTTAGAACGACTTTCGTATTTGTTCAATGTTATTTTAATTTTAAACACGTACTTCTTTATTCTTGGTTAAGCGATTCGTTAACACGGAAAAGCTAATTTTGTTCTTTGGTAGAAACGAGAACGGAAAACGCAAACTTTTCCACAAAACTAACTTTAAATAACATTTTAAAAATGCAAAAATTGCACTGTTTTCCAGTTGCATCAACTTCAAAGCCGAGCGCTTCTTTAGAGTTACAATCGTTTTGTATCAAAATACGTAAAACGATGAAGTTTTATTAACGTAAGAAAGTTATCTAACATATCTTATGTGATTACTTCAAACTTAAGCTTGTGATTTGCTTTCATTATTTCAACATCCAATTTCACCAAAGAGCTTTTTTTAACCGCTTATTTACGTTTTTTGACATTATATTCAGTGATATTATGGATTGTGAAAAACCGACAAGTAAGAAACAAAAATAATATATTTGCATCCTTTACTAATATGCCGCCTGTGTGGTCGAGTGGTCAACATCGTTGGCTACCGCTACGGAGGGCACGGGTTCAAATCCCAGTACGGACAGTTTTATAAATTGATTTTTCAATCGATTTATGAATTTCTGTTCGTAGGCATGGATGTATGTGATGTCTTCAATTCCCTCCACCCACCCATCCTATCCTATGAACGGGCGTATCGAGAGCGATTAGCTTACCACTAGTCCTGTCCTAGCCCTTTCCTTCTATTCCTACTATCTTTGGAAAAAGAGAGGTTGAGCAACTGAGTAACAAGCAGTTCTCGTAGAAACATTTCTGTTGAGATAAACTCCATTAGGAGTCCATATGCTCCATATTGGGAGCGGACATGGAATTATTATTATTTTTTACTAATATACTAAAATCCCATACTAAACTTAATCTTGTTAACTCTACTTCGTTTTATATTGTATCTCAAATTTATTTACGAAAACTGATTGTGTTTTAAGCCTCACAACCATTTTTGCGAGCATAAGGGTAGATTATAGATGAGCATGAAAAAATAAAAAAAAAGATTTTTTTTGCTACACAATGTATGATCAGAGTGGGTGTGAGTCAAACGTAAACATGGCCTAATTATTCATGCGTTTGATTTATAAATCAGGCTGGTCTGTGATTGAATCTTAGCTAGGTAAGTATCAAATATATTTGTTTTAACATTTGTCATCGACCTTTAGTTGTATCATTTTTTTAATTAAAAAATATTTGAATTATTGGTATTATCTGTCATAGCAATTGTTATTTTTTTTAAAATTAATGCATCTATTTCTTGTTGACATTGCAACCGGATAAGACGAAACCTAAACAACGCGTTAACCACTTGAGTACAGTGCAAATTTTGTAAGCTTTACTGTGCATCAATGTTTTTGTGACTTCTCGGCAAAAAAAAGGGAAAAAATGTATTGTTTGATTGTATTCCTGTTTTTCATAGATTCAATATAAAAGAATAGTTCCGTTTTGCTGTATATATTAGATGTATGTTTAAGTTGTAGTTTAATAAATAATATAAAACTGTTATGTCACAACTAAAATTTCAATGCCAAATCGACTTGCATATTTTAAGAAAGTATAAATGAATTGAAAAAATTTGATCAGAAAAATATATCTACAAAAAAAAAAAAACTTTTACCTAAAGGAAATTCATGTTGAGACAAAACAGGCAGCTTAAAAATCCACGCAGTGAGTTATAATACTACAACATATGTTGTTTCAGCTTTTTATGGACATTTTCTAGCGTTCTGCTTGAACAAACAACAGTTTCAAGCAGGGCTGCCTATTTTATTATTCTGAAGGTTGAAACTTTCTCTTTACTTATCTTTTTTATTCGGAAAACTTTAAGCTCATTTTTTTACTCCGGGCTTCACGATTGTCATTACATAGTAATTTTTGTTTTGACATTCTTGGTATAGTTCATTGGATGTCAAACTTTCAGTTCAAAAGAGCTATTATTACTGGCATAAATATTTAGATTATTTTCTGTTGGATTAAGAGTTGATCGTTGATTAAAAGCAACTTTATCTCACGTTATTACAATCATCTATTCTTCAGGCGAAGAAGGTTTATAATATAATTTCATTATAGTTGGACATACTACCATTTTTTAAATATTACATGTGTCTTAAACTTTTCTAACCTGGTATATTGCGCAGCGGTGAAGGTCGTTGACTTTCGTGGCAGATCTCACATGTTCAAGTTCCAGTACGAACAACCTTCGATTATTATCGATTTCTGTTTAAATACATGGGTGTTTGTTATGTCTAAATACTCCATCTCACTTTTACAATTTTAAAATTACGGGGTGTATCAAGAGCGGTTAGATAACCAACTAGTCTTGTCCTGCTCTATCCGTATACCCCCTTGAATCTGAAAATATGTTTTCGCGACCCTTTAAAATTTATTTACGTATCTGTAAAACATTTAATATACATTTTTTTATATATGTCAAAATAGAAACATCTCCCGAAACACCCCCGAAAATGCTTCCTCACATCCCAGGTTAAGAACCACTGCTCTATCCCTACTACTCTCTTTGAAAAGCGAGAAGTTGAGCTTCTGAGTAATAAACAGTTCTCGAAGAAAAAAAACATATTAAGATACCTCCATAATGAGGCAATATTCTTTACATTGGGAACGGATTCTGATTAATATAATAAAATTTTCTAGTTTAGCAAATAAGTGAAAAATATATCAAAAGAATTGTGAAGAAATATTATTATTCCCCATATTTTACAATTTTACAATTTTAATTAGAATCAGGAGCGCAGGCATTTTGAACTAATTCAAAACAGAAAATATGTTGAACATAAAAGAATATTAGACATTTTTATTTTTACAAGAAACGAGCATTTATATGCAAAAATATTTAATGAAATAAATTACCAATGTACAAATAGGCCAGTACATTATTATGGCAACCCTCGATAGCACATTTCCAATGCGAGAATTTATTCTCCGTAGACCTCGTCACCCAATAAAACACTTGCCCCTTTGCCTTCCTATTTCCATTCGCCGAGGAATTTGAAACGGTTGACTTGAAAGGAGGGCTTTTGAGACTGGGCTCAGTACATGACCCTCTCTTGGCAAAAGAATTCGATTTCATGCACCTACCCTACTACACCCTAAAACTTTTTAAACGTATCTTATACATCGTGATTTGTTACACAGGTTTATTGCCCGATACACAGTTCTCTCTACCTTAAAATTTACATATTTTTCCACGAAATATTGATAAATTTACATGGGTTTTAATCAACTACTTTATTGAGACAATTTATAACGAAGATCTTTTAAGTCAAAAAGTATTCTTTTAAACTTAAACCGATTTTTATCGCATTTTTTTAATGATTAGCGTAGATTTTTTTAAAATTTTCTTGAATGTGGACAAATAATATTATCTGGTTTGTATTTAAAAAGTCAGCGTATATTTATTTGATTTCTACTGTCTAAAATTCAGGTATAAACACTTTTTTTTCAATCTCAGTGTGTCTGAAGGCATAAATATTAATTTTCTCTCATCCGTGAGATCCAAAAAAACAGGAGGTAGAGAGAGAAATTGAGCAACTAAAATTCCAGTACTAACCGACAACTTACATCTTTACTTTCTCTTAAAAAAAGAGGTTAGGAGACTTAAAAATAATTTTGGTTGGTAAAAACTCTATCACGACTCCATATAAAACTTTTTTACTCACTGGCTACGTAAATACGAATAAAAAATTTACAATGCATTGAAAAATCTGCTAGTGTCTAGCATTATGATTGAGAGTATCACGTATTCTCTAAAAGGTCCAGCCAAGATTCAGATCTGAATCACGTTCTACTTCTGGAAAATGTTTACCAACAAACAAACCAAGAAGTTTACTTTCAAATCCATCCTACCTCCACTCTAATAACGTCGTGTAATGACAAGGTAAACTAATAAGAATTTAATACATTATATTAAAATATATAAAAAAAAGTTATACAGCGGAGTTTTTACTGTATTTTATTTTAAGTGGAGACGATAACCTACGATCGATAATAACCTTTTCCCACAACAATCAACTGATGAGATTCAAATTCTGTTTTTTAAAAACTGTTTTGGCACGCACTTATATTTCAGTGTATAATATTTATCATTTTCAAATACACAAACAATTAAAACCAACAGTATTAGTTAACAAATTTATGATAATAGTTAACAATTTTGGTCACGAAAAGGCATGTTTACAAAAATAATTAATAGTGAATCTGCAATTTGATTTGAACAGTGCGATCTGGTATCATTGACATTCATCGATGAAGGTCAAACGTTTTCATGACTTATTATTTTTAGACAAGCTTGGTATAAGGCATTTAAATAATTACTACTAGTAAGGTAGTTTATATAAAACTTTTTTTTTTATAATTCTGATTCTTCTGAAAAGGGTGAAACACGTGTATAAAAGTAAAATAATAAGTATACTTATTTAATTTATGGCTTTGCTCTTATTGAAAAGTGTTATGATAAAAAAATATACATTTTGGGATTGTATAAATAAAGCTCAGATGTAACTTTACTCTTTCACTCAATTCAATTAGTATCCAATAATTATCCAATAATCACATCACATCATTTCCTCTCCTCCAATCCTTCTGATCCTTTAATAACTGGGCGTAGAATAGCGATTAGCCAACCACTAGTCCTGTTCTAGCCTTATCCTTCTTTCCCTACTCACTTTGAAAAAAAGTGAGGTTGAGCGACTGAGTAACAAACAGTTCTCGTAGAAAAAAACTTCTGTTAAGATACCTCCATTCGGAGGCCATATGCTCCACATTGGGAGCGGACATGGATTAAAAAAAAATTATCCAATAACTATAAGTAAAAAATATCCTTTTTTTAAGTAATAAAATAGGTAGAGTCGTTTGAGAATAGACATGTAAAATGTGAACTGGTCTGCGCAAATTTGGCATTTCCATTATAATCAACGAAATTTTTATGTTTTCATTTTGTTCCCGGAATAAATTTACTGCCGAGTTACGTTTTTCTGAGTTATGGAAATGTGGGGAAATCACATTTGCTAATCGAATACATATTTTTTCGGCATACAAAATAAATTTTTACAGCGTCTTCGGATGTTAATAATATTTCATTTTTCTCGTTCGGAAAAATCTTTCATTCAGTTAATTTGTTTCATTTTGTATGAATCAATTTTTAAAGGTTATGTCAGACTTTAATAACATTAACAATTTAATAACATACCAGAAAAATTTCTTTTAAAGTTTCAAAAATTTACTTTCTAATCAACAAATTTCATTAAAATCCCCCATTGAACGTTCTTAAAAAAACTGACTGACAACATCAATTTCAGTTAAATAGCTTAAAATACCTTTAATGTATGTTTAAATGTACATAATTTTAATTGATTTTTATTATTTAATATGCAAACCACAATAAAGTTTAAATTAAATGTAAATACTTCAATAAAAAGGGTCTACTAAAATAGAAAAAAACTTAAATTTCCGGGTATTTTATGTTTACGTTTCATTGAATATTGATTAAAAAGTTTAAGTAAATAACAGTTAAAAAGTTTATTATAAAATAAAATAACTTTGATTATTCCACGTATTGTGTATCAAAATGTGACACGTGTTTCGCCTCTTTCAGAGGCATCCTCAGACAACTACTTTCGCAAATGTTATCTTAAGTACGAATGATTTTAATTTTACTATTCTGATATATTATAATGAAGATCAAAATAAAATAGGAAGGGATGATAGAAAAACAAACAAACGATAATGGTAATACAAATGACATTTACATTAAGAAATGATTATCTAATGAGTTGGATCAATTAGGACGGGTTAAACCGCTAGAAAATATATTACTATTCTGATAAATTATAACAAAAATCACAATACACAATACGTGGAATAATCAAAGTTATTTTATTTTATATTAAAATGAACTTCCACAAAGTTACCGCCGAATCCATCGAAAGTAAAAAGTTTATTATTATTTAAATTAATTCATCTTGAGGTTTTTTTTTATTTAAAGGTTTTAAAACTGAAATCTTGTATATATCACGTACTCTCCGTTTATAATACTTTAAGTAGGTGGTTGTTTTGGATATTAAATTTCTAATGGAGATAATCAAAGTTTTCTCCCCTAATGGTCGAACCAATCAAATCATAACTGAGCTTTGTAGATTTGCTGACAAGCTCTTTCGGCTTTGATAGTTAAATGACACGCTACACTTTTAATTGTGACAGTTCACCAGAAGATATTTATTAAAACTATTGATTTTGAAGTCTAGATTTTTTTGGACAATGCTCGTCATGAGCAAAACCAGTCCTGACCTTTTTAAATAAAAATGAAATAAAGTACAAAGGGATATTGTGTTTTTAATAATATAATACCTTTCCACTAAATATTGACAGTAAACATCCTAAAAGCTTTTGATTACTGATTTTGATATATATAAATATTGTTAATTGATTTGAAAGATACTAGCTGTAAGCCCGTTGACCTCAACGGGGGGATATTTGTTGCATTTTTAAGTATGTAGTCAGAAAATTACAAACCTATTTATTGAATAAGCCAGAAATTCTAAAAATAAAATAAATATATCTCGTGCCACATATCGACAGCCCTACCCTGTAGTATTTAAATTGTAAATTATTGAATTTTTGGAATAATGTTCAAGTTTGCTAACAATCATTTTTCACAGTAGTAGAAATCGACCTCGGCGCATATATCGACAGCCCTGCTGTTTTTACATTGTAAATTATTAAATTTTTGGAATAATGTTCAAGTTTGCTAACAATCGTTTTTCGTAGAAGAAGAAAAGGGTACCCGAGGACATCAGTACGGACACATTTGTGGTTTGTGATTTGTGAAAAGTGAAAAGTCAAAAGTGATTATTTTATCGACTATTAATATATAGATTTTATTTATTGATTTGGCATTTACTTGGTAGAACTCCATTTTAATAGGGTAAAATATCAAGGTATTTCAGTTCTACAGTTTTTTTAAAAAGTTAAAGGTTGATAGCTATTTCGGTTTACGCCATCGTCAGAACTATGCTTTAAACGTACATTTACTCAGCTATATATACTGTCTAAGAAGAGATACACAATGCATCATATTATTCACTCTAACATACTAATTCAAATTCTAATTACAATATTGCACTTATTAAATGTGATTTTAGTGTTACAAAGAAAGATAAGCAGTCTGGGTTATTAAAAACATTAATTAGAATAATTAAAATTGATATTTATTATTAATTATGCTACATTAAATTTATTAACTATGGCTTTAGTGTTTTGAAAAACAATAAGCAATGTGGGATTTTCCACAGGTAAATTAGGAAAAAATATATTGATATATATAGATTTTATATTAAAATGTACTTCCACAAAGTTACCGACGAATCCATCGAAAGCATAAACAATTAGAGAAAAAATGATTGAAATTATGCAATAAAAAGGGTGGGTTCAGTTCACTTTTTCCCATCATCCTAACTTGGCTCACTTTGCCGTATTTTAATCTCGTTGACCCCAATCTATCTAACAATTTCGCTTACTTTATTTATATTAGTATTTGAGCATAAATTTACCTTGTCCGAAGCATAGACTCGTTTACTCGTTATTTAAAACAAAAGATACAAAACTTTTAAAGTATCGGAATAAATTCTAAATACCCTCTGTTAAAACGTAAAATATTTAATAGCCGTCAGCATACATATGCCACACATGGAATATTTGCATTTAACTGTCGAAACTATATTATGTAAAATATACCACATTCATTATTTGACAGGTGTCATATTGATTCCATTTTTGAATCTTGAATACAAACAATCGAAGTCAGTTTGTGAATCACAAATATCGTTCCATTTTCAAATGCTTGATTTATATAATGTATTTTTATCGCCTTGATATTTATGACGTTAGCTCAGTTGATAGAGAGCTCGACTGGTAATCCAGAGTTCTGTGTTCGATCCACGGTCGCGGCGTTTTTTTGTATGAAATTTTTTCAGCGATTTGATTTGTTTCGTCAAATAATAAACAGTGTATTGGGAAAATATGTCTTTAGTATGAATAAAAATATTGCGTCAGCGGAGCTTTGAGGAGGGAGGGGGAGGAGAAATCGCGGACAATCATGCAATCATGCAATCATACGGACATTATCGAGTATTAATATATAGACTAGCTGTAAGCCCGTTGACCTCAACGGGGGGATTTTTGTTGCATTTTTAAGAAGTCAGAAAATTACAAACCTATTTATTGAATAAGCCAGAAATTCTAAAAATAAAATAAATATATCTCGGGGCATATATCGACAGCATGCCCTGTTGTATTTAAATTGTAAATTATTTAATTTTTGGAATAATGTTGAGTTTGCTAACAATTATTTTTCCTATTAGCAGAAATATACCTCGTAAATTACCTAATTTTTGGAATAATGTTTAAGTTTGCTAACATTTTTTTCGTAGTGACAGAAATTTCGTAAAATATTAAATCTTTGGAATAATGTTCAAGTTTGCTAACAATCATTTTTCATAGTAGCATAAATCGACCTCGGCGCATATATCGACAGCCCTGCAGTTTTAAATTGTAAATTACTTAATTTTTGAAATAATGTTTAAGTTTGCTAATAATCATTTTTCACATGCAAAATGGTATAAATTAATTTCACATTTTATCAAAACAAAATTATCAATTTTCCATGTTACAATCAAATGCATATTTATCAAATTAATCAGAATAAATTAACTTCACTAATTCGCCAAACGGAGCTTATTTTTAGGAATATATGAGTCTTTAAGGGAACCAAACATAAAAATGGTGAAACTTTTCCATTTGACTTTTAAGTGCAATTACGTTTTCAATTTTTTTTTGTGGGAACTGTCATCAACTTTTAATTTTATGTGAAAGTTTTTTCAATAAATAAGCATAAAAAAGTAATACAAAATAACTTAGATTATTCCACGTATCGTGCTACAAACTGTGACACGTGTTTCGCCTATTTCAGAGGCATCCTCAGACAGACTTACTTTCAGTAAGTAAAAGTAAGTCTGTCTGAGGATGCCTCTGAAAAAGGCGAAACATGTGTCACAGTTTGTAGCACAATACGTGGAATAATCTAAGTTATTTTTTATTTTATATTCAAATGAACTTCCACAAAGTTACCGACGAATCCATCGAAAGCATAAACAATGTATTTTAGAGAAAAAATGATTTAAATTATGCAATAAAAAGGGTGGGTTCAGTTCACTTTTTCCCATCATCCTAACATGGCTCACTTTCCGTATTTTAATCTCGTTGTCCCCAATCTATCAAACTATTTCGCTTACTTTATTTATATTACTATTTGAGCATAAATTTACCTTTTCCAAAGCATAGACTCGTTTACTCGTTATTTAAAACAAAAGATACAAAATTATTAAATTATCGGGATAAATTCTAAATACCCTCTGTTAAAACGTAAAATATTTAATAGCCGTCAGCATATGACACACATGGAATATTTGCATTTAACTGTCGAAACTATATTATGTAAAATATACCACATTCATATTTGACAGACGTCACAATCTTGAATAAAAACAATCGAAGTCAGTTTGTGAATCACAAATATCGTTCCATTTTCAAATGCTTGATTTATATAATGTATTTTTATCGGATCTGATATTTATGACGTTAGCTCAGTTGATAGAGAGCTCGACTGGTAATCCAGAGTTCTGTGTTCGATCCACGATCGCGGCGTTTTTTTGTATGAGAATTTTCAGCGATATGATTTGTTTCGTCAAATAATAAACAGTGTATTGGGAAAATATGTCTTTAGTATGAATAAAAATATTGCGTCAGCGGAGCTGGTGAGGAGGGAGGGGGAAGGGGCAGGGGGAGGGGAAATCGCGGACAATCATGCAATCATGCAATCATGCAATCATACGGACATTATCGAGTATTAATATATAGATTAAAACTAAAACGCAAATCTGCAAATGATGGTAACGAAAACAACGTTGAGTTCCCTCAAAAGATAGAGATTTGGCGTGAGTTTAGCTAGTCTCGTCCTACACTTATTTTTTCGAGTACCATTTGTCTCTTCTCCGTAATCGCGAACTTAAGTTTTCGGTCCGATCTTGGTCGCAGTGTTTCAGGTTTTGTGAGCTTACCGCGTGGAGATGGAAATAAAGATTGCCACTATCAGGAAACTTTGTCATGCCGTATGCATAAATTATCCTATTTTATCCCATATTGAAACGTTGAGAATAATACATAAAGTACCCAAACTTCGGAAAGGTTTTTGATATTTGAATATCAAAACATAAAGTTTACGTAAAATATTTATCTCACTGGATTTTTATACATGAAAACTATTTTATTTCAATATTATTGTAAATTGCTAGACTTGAATTGATTAGGTATTTTATAATCAAGTGATTCATTTACAATATGTATTATAAATCGATACTTAATAACTGAATAAAAACAGGATGACAATTTAACCCGTAACATGCCATCCTAAAAAATCACGTTCCCTGACATGATGGCATCTCAGTTTCACTGTTTATTGACAGTATTTAAACCTAAGTTAGAAGCTAAAAAATAATTTTAAAAATGTGTATATGCTCGAATACCTAAAATGATAAATACTTATTGACAATATTAAGAGAAATATTGAATGACTTAATAGCTTAACTATTTACGATTACATCATGGGCATGTAGGTGTCAAACAACTTCTTATTAATTAAATAAGTAAAAAAAAAAAAATATATATCATTATCATATTTTCGATTATTTTTATTTGTATGGAATTTATATCAGTTTTATGGAATTGTGCAAACATTTAGTACACAAACTGTGTATACAACAGCGTTTCAAAAATCAATTATAAGGTTTTTTCCAAACACTATCGAAATAAATGAAGAACACAAGTATAATACAAAATATTTCTACCATATTAAAAGTATATACTGTTTGCGACATATTTCAAAATAGACCAAGCCTTGTGCTCATTTGACTACATAAACTAAAAACAATGTAGAGATAGAAATAACCCTAAACACGAATAAAGATTACACCGTCCCCGTTTTGTCAAAAAAAACTTTAAGTCTAAAAGGTTTTCCGAGTTATTTATATCAAAATATTCTTTTTTCCAGCTTTTGTTTTAGGAAACCAACAGTATTCGTAAAATTAAAAAAAACGTCTATGTCAAAGCATATGAAGAAATAAAGATTTGTAAAATAAAACTATGCTTTGATTTTATCACTAGAATCACAGCTAATATTAATACTTTAACAGTTTGTTGTTGAGTTGTATGTGAGTGAAAAATAAGTATTATTCAAACCCAATTTGTGTCATACCATGTCATCATCTTTCAAGTATAAAAAGGTAAATAAAAAACTGACAATAATGCATGAGGATTAAAAAGATATTTTAAAGTCATTGTATGCTTCAATTTAGTTTTTTGCTTGCAGTTTGCCAAAAAGGAATTATTTTTTATAGGGTTCTATAACTAGCCGATTCTCGGCAATAGTTGTAATGCCACTCAAAAAAAGAAAGTGTTTGTATTTTAATTGTGTTTATTGAAGTGCATATTTTCTTTTTCTGTCTGTTCGACGTTTGACGTTTGCTGTCTATTGTCTATGGTACGACACATGCGCCACCTATTGTAACTAAATTTTACTATCATTTTCGCGCAAGTGCAAGCATACGCTGTGAAAATGAACTGTATGGCAGACACACAAACATTGATTTGTATATATAAGACGTACTGTAAGTTAATTTTGCTATACCTATAATCTTCCTGGAAGTGCAAGCAAAAAGTTTATCAAAGTTTTATTGCAACCGGATGAGTGGTGTGGCAGCGCATAAAGTACAAACAAACAAACATTTTTTTATATATATTAGATTATTAATAATTTTGATTAAAAGCAGATATTTTTCTCTGTGTCTTATTTGTGTCAGATCGACATGAATGCATCTATTTTTTGATATTATAATAATCTATGTAATATAAAATTTCGATACTAGAGGTTTTATCCTAAAAGCTTAATATTTGTACAAAATTTAATTTGTGTTTTTGTAGAATGTACAAAATAACAAAAAAAAAATGTTAATTTACATGAACTAGTTCATGGTAATTCATTCTTCAATACTCTCTTTCCGAATAGGAAACGGAGCTAGAAAACAACAACTAATATGTTTATCTTTTTTTGTACATCTTCTTTTTTATATCAGATAGAAGATAGATGAAAGGAAGTGTAAACACTCTAGCAGTCTTAAGATTCAAATTCATTTATCTATTTAAGAATCAACGTATAATTGCAATTTTAATCAATACACAATTTAATCGCAATCAAATAAAACACATCACTAAGAGTGTTCATTCATCCATCATAAGACCAGCAAAAAATTGATTTATTTCTATTCTCAAAATAGGGCTAATATTTAGTAGTAAAATATATTTATAGTCTTCCAATCTAACCGACTTGTTTTCCAGCTATATGTTTTATTCGCTGTAAAATGATAATAAGACACTTCCTTATCAAACATTGCCCATTCACTGGAAAACAATTATTCGGCCAAGCGTCCACACGTTGTGGTAAATAAATCATAGAATAGAAACTACATTTCCCTTCAACGTTTTAAATACACATTAGCTCTATAACTAATTAGTTACTTGGCCATTTGACTAGTGAAACGAATCGTTAATAATTACAAAAGGTATTCAAATATATTATTGAACATATATTTATAAATCGTATCATCAAAATAGAATGATAGTCCAGGTCATTATATATTCCAGGTTTACTAATAATGTATACGTAATACAAACATCCGTAGAAGCATATGTTGTAAGGGTGTTCCTTAGCAATTTTTTGCGTCTGACTCAGTGTCTAGATTGTCAATGATCGGGTTAAAGATTTACACCCCAATGCGGTCATCAACCTCTGATAGAAAATTTCATCTAGGAAGAGAAATGTTTTAAAGATTTTTTGATAAAATATTTCGTTTTTTTACTCCTATACTTCAATTAAAAATATAAATTTGTTCTTTTAACATGTCATGCCATACAAAATCATACAATGTAAAGATTTTTACTTAAAAAATGCGAAAAACGTTCTTATGATATGTGTAGTTGTTTTAGAATTTAATTTATTGTTCTTTTATCCATGTTCAGTCTCAATGTGGACCATATGGCCTTGTAATGAAGGTGTATCAACAGGATTTTTCAACGAGAATTGTATGTTACCCAGTTGCTCAACCTCTCTTTTTTCGAAGAGAATAGGGGTAGGAAAGATTGGGCTAGAACAGGACCAGTGCTCCCTCTAAGCTGTGCGCGTGTGCGCGCGCACATACATACAACAGAGTGCACAAAAGTTACACCAGCTATACCACGACGAGAACAAATTAATTGTCATTATATAGTGTTGTTAATTATTGTCATTATAAAAAAATAACCATTTCGTTAAGTAGGTCTAAATACCGTTATGTGGCGCACAAACTTTTTAATTTCCTTTCAAAGTTGCACAGCCAATGTATTTTGCGCACATAACCTTCGGAAAATTAGAGGGAACATTGGACAGGACTAGTGGTAAGCTAATCACTCTCGCCACACTACGTTATTTTTGGATAAAAATTAGTTTAAAATTACTTACAATGTGTAGAAGGTGGTTCAAAAGTAAAAAATAAATTATTATCAATAAATACTATTTTAATATAAATTACAGAAAGTAAAATAAATAGCGTGACGTTTTTTTCCGTGTCTTTAACTTGGTATGTGAAGCGAAAAAACAATTTATCATTTTTCAATTTTGAAACTGTATTAAATAAATTATGTCGATGGCAATTTTATCGCCTAAATAATATTTTGTATAAAAGGTGGAGTTTTAATGAGTTCTGATTTTAATAAAAAAAGGTGACAGTGATACTAAATGTAGTTATGCACTTAGTACTGTAAACTTACGCAAAATAAATCAATAAAAAATCAGCGTAAGTTTTTTGTATACGAATATTCGTATAATAATAATACGATCAAAAGATAGTCTCTGGATCTGAAAAAAGGGTTTTTATTACAACAAAAGGTATGGCCGATCTTTCACAGAGGGGGAAAAAATTGCTCCGCGACAAAGGGCAACAGTTTTTTCAGCGATATCATAAAACAAATAAAATATAGCGGTATAATACACAGCGTGACCCAAAAATTCTACTCAACTCTATTGAATGAAGCTTTTACTCTATAAATAACAACAAAAAGGAGCGATACAACTAAGTCAGTCGTAAAATGTTATACCTTACAATAACCTTTTGGCACATACGATATATTATTTATATAAATAGAACATACGACTAGTGATATAAAATAAATATATTAGGATAATATTTTTTTATCGTGATAAAAATGGATTTTTCATAATAAAATTGCACAAGTCCAAATGCGTGTTTACTTGAAAAAGTCAATATCGTTTTATCTATAATTAATATGTATGTCGTAAATATCTATTTGAAAGCGCTCCTTCATTTGTAAACAGCAATATTCATACAATTATGAAAGCTTTACAACCTCTTACAAAGTCATGATATTAAAGTAAAATTCATATAAAACGTATGACATTTTATTCTTGAACAACGGTGATGGATTGACAAAACATTATCAATCCATCACCGTTGTTAAATTTATAATGTAATCAATATTAAATATCAGTGTAATTTATCCTAATCGAACTTGAAGAATCCCATATTGCTTATTGTTTTTCGAAACACTAAAGTCATAATTAATAAATTTAATATAATGTTATTAATAATAAATATCAGTATAATTTATCCGAATTTACGTTTAAAAACCTCAGATTGCTTATCGTTCTTCGAAACACTAGAGTCATATTTAATAATGGTAATATTATAATTGTTGTTTGAATAAGGATGTTAGAGTGAATAAAATGATGCATTGTGTATCTCTTCGGAGCCAGTTAAATAGGTGAGAAAAATGTAAGTTTAATTATAGTTCTAACGATGGTGAAAGCCGAGATATTAGATATTTTAAAAAACTGTAGAACTAAATACGTTGCTATTTTTATCCTATTATAATGGATTTCTACCAAGTAAATGTCAAGTATTGACTTATGTATTTATTGAAATAAATTTTTGACATTATTTGTATAACATTATAAAACGCACCCAAAATTATTCAGAGTTTTCAACATTGGATAACAACAATTGTCTCGAATCTATTATATTTTTACGGTTTTTCAATAAAAATCATAATTTACTTGACATAGAGATTCAAAATTTTATTTTTATTAATCCAATATTAATATAATTTTTAATACGTTTTTAGATTGCAAAGGGGAAAAATATAAAAATTCTGACTATCTTTGGTATTTTTAAAAGTTGCATAGATGGTTAGGTAAAAAACAGGAGACATCATATAATATTATACTGGGTCAATTTACTTTAAACGTCGTGACAGGGGAACTATATTAAAAACAGCACAACAATAAAAAATAACGGCAAGACTGGTTTTAATAAGTTTGTAATATCATCTGCAGTGGGGCAATTCTCATCTGCATAAAAACCTAGTTAAACACTTATTTTCTCTCATTATCACGGTGAACGTGATGATTTTTGTGTTCACTTTTGACGTTTGGTATAACCTAATTGTGTCAACGTTCATTGTTGTCATATTTTATACATTAAACGCTTAAGTGTTGTTATTTTAGAATAATACTTTGGTTCTCATAGACGATCTGTTTAAAGTACACTCAGTCTAAAGTGTTAGTTTACAACATAGATATTTAAAAAATGTAATAATAAAACGAAATTATTTGTTTCTTACCCAATACTGTAAGAGTAGACTAAGAATTGTCAGATCGACCAAAACAAACTAAAGTATTATTGTATACCAACCATTCAAAGCTTATACAAAAATTATTACGTTCGCTGTGATTGTGTTGCGTATTTCGAACCGTCTAAAATAAATATCTAAATCCGTACGCACATGAGATTGAGAATAAACCCCGCAGATCCATAAAAATAGACGTGATGATTATGCACTGTTTCAAATTGATTTATTTTATCAGAACTTTTCAGCATTTTTAACGGATCCTGTTTCAATTACAACTTAATGCCACATTTTCTTCGCATATAACCACAATAAACACCTTTTCTTTTCAAGGATTTGAAAAACTTATGCACTGAACCTGCAATATGGTGCGAGTTTTTCACACTTGATTGCCTGACAGACAACACTAGATATCTTTAAATTGACTTTATTTTAAGGTTTTGACTGAAGGTGCTTGGTGGAATTTTAATATTAAATTTGAACGATTCAAATTTGACTTTATTTTATTTTTTTAAGAAAACGATATCAATACGGGAAATAAAAAGCCACTAAGTACCAAAAAAGTAAGTATGCAGAAATCTGTTATGAGTCATATTCATAAATTAGAACGTTTTTGCTTTCTCACATCTTGGTACATGTATCTTTTTTATTTTCTATATTCATATATTTAGAAGCGTAGTGATATTTAGTGCCTAAAAAAATTACAGTTAGCCATCCGATTTTCTAATCTGGGTCTAACATGAGCGATTTGCTAACCACTAGTTTCACCTTAACCATAATACACAATATCATTCGTTTGATGCAAGAAGTCATGAAGTGACAACATTTTCATTTGAAGATTATCGACATTAAAGTTTCAACTACATTTTATCAAATTTGAATCGTTCAAATTACATTTTATCAGTTATTCTAAACTTAAATGATAACAAAGTAGTATAATCTGAACAAAAATTCTCACAAATACTTCTTCTCTCGATTCCAGAGAAGTTTTCAATTGTAAGTTACCGCACATAGTAACTTTTTGCAAAAAAATCATGTATCAACAAATGTATTGAAAGACTATTAGAGTGTTTAATTTAGCTTAAAACGTGTTTTTCGACATTATGACGTATTAACTGAGTAAATCATAACAAAACACGAAGGTTTTCACATAAAACTTAGCTTTGACCAACATATCACAAGAATAACTTCTTGCAGCAAACCAGCGACATATCTTCGAAGCAAAAAAGGTTGAAGACCAATTGAGTAAGGAGCAGTTTGCATAGAAAACTTTCGTTCGAAGAAAACTCCATTAAGTGTCTTTAATTCTCAGCGTTTGAAGCAATCGTGGTTGTTAAAAGTGGAAGAGACTATTCACAAAATTTCTAATCTGCGGGCAATGGATTGCAAAAAACTATGATGTCATATTCTTTGCATGATGCGTTGTAAATTGTTTTGTTATTTTTCGCATATGTGTTGCAGCCTTTCTATTTTAATTAGAGATTGTGGTCGATATTTCGAGTAATTTTTAATCAAATTAAAATCAGTGCTACTTTTATTGTTCAACCATAGTTATCTATTACTTTTTCCGATATAATTTTTTGAATGTTCATATTTAAAATAAGGTACACTCCAATTCATAAGAAAAATATTGTGTTCGTTTCATAAAATATATCTGACGTATTATATTATAATATTTATTTTAAAGTGTGTTTCTGTTGTAAAACTTTCCTCTTGGTTGTTTCAACCGAAACTATAAAATTAGTTTAAGTAAAACAATAAAATATATGTTTTATTATTTTTTATAACTAGTAAAAAGCCTGTCAAAATCCTGAAAATTTTTTAACACTCACTAAAAGCTATTATTTCCTTTCATGCGAGTCACACATTACACTTTGAATGTCAGTGTTATTAAAACAAATGGTCCTAGCCGCAAATTTTTCGCCGCCACTCGTAAATTTCCCGCCAAAAAACTGCTTTATTGCCAGATATAAAACAAATGACATTAAAATAATTCTCTAATACGTAAACTTTATACGATTTTTATTGGCCGTATAAAACCAGGCGTATACATTTTTTTCCCCATCGATGAAAACAATGGTGTCTCTATGGGCTGCGTTATGGCATTTTTTTCGTTTTGTTTAGCAGGTGGTATTTATTTATTGTTCGTGAATACTTTTTCAATTTATCATTATCAATTCTATCCGAAAACGGCCAATAATTTCGAATTACGTTTGGCAATATAAAATAAAGTAACGATTCAATAGCGAAATATAAGAAATTTAATTCAACGATTGTTATAAACGTTCACCGCTTAAAATACTTAAATTTTATGACGTCCAGTTTTATTACGATAAAATTATTGAAATCACATGCCTTGGAAAAGTGTTTATACACACGAGGGAAAGCTTTAAGGCTATTTAAGATTTTTTTTAGTTAATCACATCGTATCAATCTATTGACCGAAATATTTAGTTATTATTATAAAGGCTACGGAAACAAAGACGGCAGTCTCCGTGTTTAATATATTCTTGTCATTAATTCTTACAACTTTGTATGTGCTAAAAAGTTAAATTTAAAATAAATATGATATTAAGATTTTTGACGAATGAAGATCGGTTTTTTTTACGAATGTTATCATAATTAAAATGGATTTATTTCAAAAACAAATTCACAAACCTATGTATATTTTAAAATGTTAATCAACTTTGAAAATGCTTCCAAATGTTACCAAAACAATTATCACACTTATTAATACAACCAATGGAATATCAACGTTATTCAATTAGTACTAGAAAGAATTTTTTATAATCTTTACTTTTATAATATAATATCCTAATTATTTTGAACTATGACACGTCTTTTATTAAGCACAAACTCCGTATCCGTATTCATTGCTTCATAGTTACGTTTTTCTAACAGGTTTACTTCTAAAAGAATCTAACCTTCTAGTGTTTCAATCAATTTAGATTTTTAGTACGTTGGAAAAAAGAGTATCTAAATTTTGTTATCGCCTGGCATGTTTCACCTGTAAAATCACATACACACCTTTGTCAAATATAGGTTTTTGGATAACACACACACGCGCAGATTCACAAGATGTAGAATTTTTGTTTTAATTAAAAACAGATATCAATATAAATCTCTATTATTTTAGATAATTTTTAGAACACTAGGTACAAACGCTACCGGCAATATCGACACATAAAAGTCTTGCGATAGTAGAGAAGTGATTATTTATTATAATACATGCTTATCATTTAAAAATATATAAGTTGAATAAGAAATCATTAAAAATTGTTACAGCAAAACGTTACTAGAATAAATATGACATTTAAAAACAACACATCATATTTCGTAAGTTTTATAAAGGGTGATTGAAGACTTTTGTTTATCAGTAACTACAAAAATAATAGTTTGTATTATTTTGGTAGAACTCCATTAAAGTAAGTTCAAAGCAGCATTGCATTTTAACTTCACATTTTTTTTTAGTTTTAGCTGATAGCTATTTTAGCTTTACACCCTAGTTGAAACTATTTTTTGACTTACATTTACTTAGTTATATTTTGAGTTAGAAGTAAAACAAAATACATCTTCTGATATATTCTTACCCTAAGTTATATGTAAAAAACAGTTTGAAATGTAATAAATTGACTGTGTGTTATTCCCGGAAGTGCGAGACTTTTACGTTGACGCGTTAAACGCTTTCAAGCGTATACTAAATGTGTCTTAGACAAATCCACAAGACGTATTCTAAAATTAATTAAAGGAAAATCAATAGGTTCTTGAATAATTGTCCGATTGTATCCAACACGAAGAAAGTATTTTTTTTTAAGTCAATCAAACCTTTTTACATATGACCGACTCCAATTATTCCAGAGTTTGATTTGTGTTCAGATCAGATGCAGCATTCCAGGATTGTCGCCTTTTACTAAAATGGTCCTTGTGTGTCATTATGATCCTTCTTTGAAATCGTTTCAGTGTGGAGTCTCAGATGCAAAATTACACCTGCCACGAGTTCCGTAATGACTCCAAAAGGTTTTATCAAATAGCGCAGAGTCGGGAGGCTTATAAAAGGAGTCGTTAACCATTAACTCGTGATCAAATTTATAACAAAAAATAAAAAAATACAACAACATAATTTATGATGTAACTGAATGATTGATCCTGTTGCCGTGTCGAGGCAGTTGGGCTTTCACTCCGAAGTGGATATGGCTTATACAATAACCAGTTTTTTAATAACAATATTTTCTTAAGCTCGACTTTAACCGGTTTTCAAGGTTTTACAAAAAAACTATAAATTTAATAATTTCGCAAAAAGTACTAGTCAATTTTTGAGTTGGATCAATGTTTTGGAGTTCAAAAGTTGGTATTTTCACTTTATGTCCAAAACTTATCGTTTCCGATTGTGTTAAAGTCAAATCATTCTAGATAAAGATGTTTATACAATTACTTTCTTTGTATTGTTGAATGCAGAATAAATTGCATAAACTGGCTCCTTTGGAACATGCATTGCTCCCAAGTTGAGAAATCGTGATATAGTAGATGAGCGTTTTCAACTGATAAAAAGCGTTTCGTATCAACAACGAAATATAATATTTTATATACGCTTTCAGTATTAATGAAAAAAAAAATAATGAATAATTTTGATTTATTATGTAGTTAGTTGCCATGCATTCAATTAAACATATATAATGCGAACGAAATGCCAAAAAAAAACTGTTATCTATGGTTGTTACCTAATGTTTACTCGGGACGCTAGATCATCAACGAGGCGAATCGCTGACGACGCCATCTGTCGTTCGGCGGAGCAAACGAGCGATCTGAAGTGAAAAGTACCGCGAAAAGAGCTTTTTACGACCAAATTCCTTTTCGCCGTGACATTCGATCGATTCCTACTAATTTTTTGCACTTCCATCATATACTTATAAGCATTTTAAGCCTATTATATTAACTGTTTTTATAATATGTTTAATTAAGCGGCATGCTTGCCTTATTTCACAAATTTAGTTTGTCATTGCGCTGTTTTTATTATGATATATCAAATCTGAAAAGTTCAGACTTAATCCATTCGCCATCTTCATACAGTTAAAGTGCAAGGATGAACGTTAACTGACACTTAGAATAAAGTTTCCTCTTTTTTACCAATGTCACGTTTATTTATATCGATCAAGACCGGGTTCGCTCACCAAGATCATTTTCAACTGATAAAAATACAGGTTTTACTAAGCCAAGTAAGATAAATAACGGGCGTACGAACAATTATTTGTGTTTAGGAAAACACAATATTCTCTTCTACTTATTTCCACTTTTATTACCATTTATTTTAAAAACCGGTTTTAATGCAAAATTTACGACCATTCGAAAACCGGTTTTTTTCAACTCCGTAACCGGCTTAAAATATATTTTTTATCATTTAAATAAAAACGTTAATATTTTGACTTTCGATGGATTCTTTTATTTATGCCTCAAAGAACATAGGCCCCACATCATTACCAGTGAAAGGGTATTTTCGATATCAGGAAAATTTTGTTACAAAAATTAGATCATCACTAAGTTATTGATCAGTAGACGCTTTGTGTTTTCCTAAATCATATTTTCTGAAAGACTAACACCCAAATATATTTATGCTGTGTAATTATTAAGTATATAATAAATAAACAAAAAATAAAAAAAACGCTATTTTTAATCGAATTATCCATTTTTTTGTAAAACTTCGAAAACCGATTTTATCAGTTTTTGAACAATATTAACATGCGAAAAACCGTTTTTTTTTCAAAAGTAGGGTTTTTTTTAAAAGCCCTAATTGACAGTATTAAATATAAAATTATTGAAAATGACCGTTTTTAGTGAAACCAGCCCTAACTTCAATAAATAATGTATAATTTAAGATTTCGACTGAAAGTGCTTGGTGGAATTTCAATATTAAATTTGAATCGTTCAATTTATGTCCAGTTCAAGTTCATCAGTGTCCCTTGAATGCCTGAAGAGTGCGAAAGGCGAAACCGGGTCGTTAGTGACAAAATCTGTAGGAGTGTACACTAATTTGAACGAGCAAAATTAAATAAATGTATTAAAAAACGAAAAGAAAAATGTCAGTGACACCATAAAAGTTTTATCGTGTATAAATAGACGAATGAAAAATATTATCACTATGTTTAAAAGCAAAATAAATCAATAGAATGAATAAGCTAAATATGTGATTCATATTGCAGGAGTATAGTCATGACAAGGGGTGTGTTCCACTCTTGTAAGGGTGCAAGTTTGTTTATTTAGAGTACCCGTTTAATATTTACGGAGAAAGCCATCAAAGTGTCGTAGTATTAATACAATCTCAGCGTAGATAATCAGATAAGCGCATTAGTAGAACGCGTGGCTTAATCACTAAGCTGCTTATAAAACTTTGATATGAATTGTTACATATTTAGTTATATGCATTTAGCTTAATTGATATTGAATTAAATTGTTTGAGTTTTCTTATGCTGTAGTATAAAGTCTTAAATGCCATTTTATTCTGCCAATAAGGAGGAAGTAAAATACCCTTGTGCTAGTTCAAAACTGTACCAACAATAAAAAAATATTATTTGAATAATTGTTGATTTTAGTTATTTTATCAGTATTAACTCAGTGATATAGAGAAATATTTAATTCAAAAGTTTTTGTATAACATTGGCACAATTTGTTAAGAGTATCAACATCACTTTAGTATTAATGGACGTTTCAAACTTATGATTCTAGTTTAATACAATAACACTTTAAAATACTATTGTATTACCTTAAAAATAAACCAAGAACAAAATCAATTGTGTGCCTGTTGTAACGATGGCTTTTTACGTTTATACAAACCAACTATAATATTTTAGTGAACCATTTTCATAATAAAATACTGACAATCAAGCAATCAAAATACTGAACAATTCAGAATAATTTATCTATAATCAAATTATAACATTGGTTTGACTATTTGCGTTCCAAACTTAGTCCTTAAACATAATATTGAATAAATTGTTCACATATCCATGTTTTTTATTTATCTTGTTCTAAAATCTCCGTTTTATCAATAGCAACTATTTCAACAGTGATTATGTGATAATTAAAATCTTCTATGACTAGTGCAAAGATATTGTAAATATATTGTACAATCATAAAAGTTTAAAAAAAATACTCTATCGCTCAAATAAATAACAATAATTGTCATTTATACTAATTGTTTTGTTTGAAAAATTCGATTAAATATTTTTCACAAAGCCATTGCCATTACAAAACATAATAACTTGTTAGAACTCATTCAATAAGTAATAAAAGCGTTTTCTGGTTATTCAAAAGGATACTCTGGTACTATTTAGTGGAAGTGATTTTTCCCCAAATTTTTTACTTAATAGTTACTCGAAAACTTATTTCTGAATGAAAAATAAAAAAATGTACAATTTGTTTACTACGTAGATAGTGCTGTTATGAATGCTTTTATATCAACATATTAATACACAATAGTAATCCTTTCTATATTAAGCTTACCAGTTTAATTTTAGAAGTTTAAATTTATAAGCCACGATAATGACCGCGTTAAATGTGTTGGGCTATAATTAAAGTGCTGTTTGCATTGTAGCTATGGATCGACTTTGCAAGTGGTAAACGTTAATTTTGTGGTACTAAATAATATACTTAACAGATACGTATTGTCAATATTTGTGAAGATATGTATCAATGTTTTAAAGGCTGCTTTGTTTCGTTTTTAATAGTGTAATAGTTAAAAGGAACACTTCAACGTCTCGTATACGAGTGTTCATATATGCTTAGTATAGTTATACCATTTGCCCACAGCGGTTTAAAAAGTTCGTTCCGCAGAATCGATTTATGGGTTCAATTCGAAAGGTTATGGGACGCGTTATGTAATATTTCTTAAACACTTTCTCAATAGACTTCCTATGGGACCACTGTACAAATGCGGCGTATGCGGTTCAGAGAGAAGCGATAAGCTATCTATTATCGGTTATTAGTCTTTTTTTCCTCTTTTTATCAATGAAGATATACATAGAAAATCATGTGTTGTTTATGTATATTGTTGCATTCATAGCGGGTCCATAGGTGAAGAAAATTTTGAAATCAATTTTACAATTTAAGTCAGCTTTTCAGCCCATTTCAAATTCCATCTATAAAGTTTATACAGTCTTTTTAACAGCTCAATATAATCATATTATTTTACATCTAACGCAGAACATACGTTTTTTACAATGGTACTGAAAAAGGTATTTAATAATAACTTTCAATTTAAATTTAAATATATCTGGTATACATGTAAATAAATTATATTCTTTGCGTTAGGCTATTTAAAAAACAGTTTTAACCGTAATCATAGTTTCACCAAATTGTTCTCGCGTACACTGATGAAGTTAATTAAAACATATGAAAGCAAACTATCCCTTCTTTAATTAAACTTACTTTCGTGAGCATTAAACATTAGGCAAGTTAAAAGAAATTAAGTGCGGTTGGTAATATTAATGTTTGATTAGTTACACACAGCAAACGGTAAAATGAATTTTCTGATATATGTGTTTGCATTTTCAACTACTCTATGGCATAGACAATTATACTCACGAAAACAATTGTCTAATCTTCTAATTATTTAAATTATTTTATGCCATTCATTTCTACAAACCACCTAACTCTCTTTACATATCACACAATATCAAATACTGTATGTGGCGTAAAAATCAACGATTTGATGAGGTATCATTTTTTAAAATTTAAGTTCTGAAAACATTTTCAATAATTAAACCGTGGTGGGTCTTGAATGCTGTAATGATCATTAATTGACAAGCGACTCAATGTTGTACCGAAAAAAAATAAACACTTAGTTATTAAAGTTTGTTTAGAGACAAGCTTGTTTGGGACCAAAGCAATTAACAAATAAACCAAAAAAACTTTCAGCACATCTTGATATGACAAACACCATGTTCCAACCTAAAAAAACTGTTTTTCGCCTTCTTTTGTAGACTATTTTGAAATCTCTCCAAATTTCTGACTCTTTTTGTCATTGATCCCAGGGATCTTCGAAAAATTCCATATCCCAAGTAATTGTGAATCCGAAATTTGCCAAGAATCTCATAAACAATTGTGGAAATTTGTGAATCACAAAAAAGGGTATGGCGATTAGATGCCCTAGTACAAATCATAGTATAACAAATCCAGTATGATGTATTTTCTTGACCACTTTTGATATGGTCAATTGTTAAGCAATAATGTTTTTTTTACTAGAAATAAATGTTATATGTTATGCAGGCCTTGTTATATTCTTTCACGTGTGATAATAATGATTATATGTATCAGTGCGAATAAACTTATGATATTTTTAACAAAAAATCAATTTCTCAAATTTATTAAAATTTCGTACTTCTTAAGCTAATTTTTAGGCAAACGGTAATCAGATTGTCTTGCCCCCCTATGATCCTATGCCCCACAGCCTATGCTTCTTCCTCCACACCTTCAACCCCACACCCCCCCCTTTTTGCCCTTCTTCCCACAAGCCTCAATCAAGAAAACATTATAATTAACTTCGTTAGTATAAATTTCTTGTACAATATGATGTTTAAATTTGGAAAATGTTTCAATATCAGTAATTGTGACATTTTTTATTCTATCTATCTCACAATTACTAACCCTATATGATTTTTTAAGCACATTATTTCTTTGTACAAATAAAGCTTTTCTTTAAAGGTCAAAGTAAACTACTTGAGTATTTATTCTGGTGACATAGATATCACAAAAAGGAAAGCTTGCCTATGTTATTATTGTTGAAATGAATGGAAGTCAGTTCTATTCAAAGAAGATCACAGAGCATCGAAACTATTTGCATTAACTTATTAAAGCATTCAGACGAAAAAATATAAAGATTATGCCTTATTTTCACTCTCAACCTTTCCCAATTCAAGCCACCCGTGCGTGCTTAATATTCGATTAATTCATACTTTGTATCCAAAATATATTTTTTTATTATTCTTTACCATCTGTGAAAGAATGCGTTGTATGTGGACCAGAATAGTTTTTTTGAGCATTTTTTCGGTTACTTTTCAAGATAAAAGGGTCTTTATTTAAAAACTATCTATACTAAAAATTGTCAAAATCTTTACTCCAAATATAGTTATAAAAACCTTATTTAAAAGGTAAGTCTGCATATATCATATTTTCGGATTTACGATTGAATACATCGGGATTGGATATCTGTAATTTTTGCTACACTTTACCCCCCTCCATATATGGCTCCTTAACGTATGTTCACACTAGATAATCTTTGTTTACTTCCATCACCAATAAAATGTTGAGTAACTAACTTACAATCTGTAAAGCAAACAACTTACTTTGCCCCTAACAATTAGGAATTGTCAGATTTCAAATTAATCTAAACTTAAAAACACCGTTTTATGGGCACAAATTTACATTTTTATATCACATATACGACTCCCAATGTGGAGCATGTGGCCGTTAATGGAGGGTATCTCAACTCCGAAGTTTATAAGTTTTTTTCGAGCAAGACCTCCTGTTAAAAAACAAGTTTGTCTCCACGAAATCCTTGATTTTTACTTATGGTACACTTTTTCATGTACGGGATTTAATTGGCCTACGATGAATTAGTATTGACCCGAATTAAAATTTAGCTCTATGAGTAACTGTTTATAAAAAAATAAATGATTTATGTGAGATGTTGGGAGTCTTTCGAAATACTATTGGGATTGTTTGGAAAACTAGATTTTCCATAAATCATTTTAATTATACAAGAAAACTAGCTATATATTGGAATTCAAAATTCATCGCATTTTTAAAGTTGATTATTACAAAAGCGTGACTACGGTTACATTTAATATACATTTCAAAGTTCATTTACTGTAAACGGAATGTATTTAAAAACAATATTTTTATCATATAAAACGTTGAGTAATAATACCCATACACTTATAAACACCTGGGGGTTCTCAATATAATATTAATTTATTGTTAAAATATAAAAATCTCTAATACAACAAAAAATGAGTCCGTTTTGGATAAAGCATCGATTAAATGTGAGTAGCGTGTATGCTAATTCTGTTTCCTCTTAACCTAGACAATATCGTATGACTTATCTATCGACCATAGTAACATCCAGCAGAGTTTCTTACTCGTTTTAATGCCATTGTTGGCGAATGAAGTGTTCACTCGCAGGGTCGGTGGCTATATTTTCGCGGCTCTTCCGGTTTCCGGCGTGCGGGACAAGAACTCCACCATTAACCGCGTCGGGCTGCCTACGGAGCTTAATTCTTATCTACTTTACAAATCACTGTGTCTGCAATTTAAGCTGTACACCGCAGCAAGATGCCCGTATGTTTGCTGTTGGTTTTTAGTCTATTTCAATTTTATTTTTGTTTTCTGTTTTTCAGCGCAAAACAGCGCTGAAGTTAAGAGGGTTTTTTGTCGGGATATCACGTTGTCACATTTTTAGCGTGAAATATTGTTTTGCTGCGTTTTTGTGTTCTTATTCCGGCATTTTTCTTTCACCCTCTTTTTCTGGATTACTAAGGGATGTGATAACTGACATATTATTTCCAAATGTTTTATGGGTGGATATTAAATAGATCGTTCAACGATACCAAAAGATCAGATGTACTATAGTAATTAACAAAAAAAGTTATTGGTGTTATGAATAGTTGCAATATTATTGAACTGGAGTTCAATGAAATCTATTTGAGCCAAAGTATGACAAGCGTCATACAACTTGATGCTAAGAAAGCTTACAGCAAAATTATGCTATTGAAAAAAACATGATAGTAATTGCAGATATATTTAGGAAGCTATTTTAAGGGTTTACTGTCAATATTTTGTAGATATTCTTTAATAAAAAACAAGTATAAACATTTGTTTTGTCACATTTATTATTCTTTATTGGTTAGTATAAATAACCTTCTAAAAGATATATTCTTTGGATATAATTGACAGTTTGAAAATGCCAGTGATGAGAAAACTGGTCCTGTATCTTATTAAAGGAATTTAATATAAGTACAAAGTTTTTTTTTTTAACTTTTATATTTTTTTTCCAAGCCACTCGCGTTTTAAAGACGGTTTATTCAAAAATAAGAAAAAAATATGTTTTGAAAGTATATCGATGTTGAAAATGGGATAGTAAAGATTTATTAGAAAGAAAAGAAGAAGAAAAAAACTACAATTTTTCGTTTATGTGACTGTTATTTATTAAAATATATACAAAATTATTTTTTGTCAGCAGACCTGCACCTTACTGTAAGTTGGAGACTTCTTTTCATTTTGGGGGGGATTATCAAATAAATTTTATAAATCTAAAAAAATGTGACGATTGATAGATCAAACAAAGTTTTATATGCACATGCTATTCAAATTTAACACTGGCAATAGTTAAATACTTAAACCCTCGCTGCACTAAGAATTGTGTATGTATTAAATGTCTGTTGATTTGTGTTGGCATACGTTTCTGTAATATACTATCCTCTCTGCCTTTAACTGTTTCGCATATATTAGCTAAAATCCCTTATCAAAAGCTAATGTGAGCAAAGCACTGTGTGACTATCGATAAAACTCTTCCATGTGGAATGGGCCGATTGACTCGTGGGACCGAAGCCATTACGCTTCGCATCGCAGCGAGTAAAACAATACCAGGTATCAAGCATTTGTTACACCAAGTGCAATTTAGTACATTGAAGCACTGAGCCAAAATCAATTATTTTCCTCGATTCCATGATTATTTTCAATAAGATTTGGTATCGAGTGATTTTTTTAGAAATCACCGACTGTGAAACTTAAGCGTCTATCTTTTTCGAAATTAAAAATCAAGTTTCTTGGTCGTAACGAATAAAATTAGCAGAACAATGCAAATCCTCAACATAGAATTCGTCGATGTATAGATTGGCATGACATTAAACAACACAATTGATGACAAGACCGCTATTTATTGTTAACTTACCTGCCTAGATTCTACGATGAATACATGATAGATCGAGTAGTAATGTATTCAACTTTCGGGGACTCCGTTGCGTTGGACATGGGTTTAAAGGACCCGAACAGTTTTAAATTAATCGTTGATTGATAACTCATTAACTCTCGACGGCATCGGAGACTTGTTTAACTTTTGATAAAAAGAGGAAAATCAAACAAAAAGTCGGTTTTGGGACGTGTCCCCTCCTCTATATATACATGTATGTAAAAAATCGTATTTACTACCACTTTTTTGACGTTTTAGTCGGTTTTATTAATATATTTATCACTTTTATTATGGAACATACCAAGAACCAATTCAGCTTGCTCGCAACATAATTTAGAGTTACAATTTGATTGAACTCTATTGATAATTGTTCATCTTTTGTTTCCATGTTAATTACTCATTTTATTCGATTATCCAGATCTACTTTCTACTCAATTATATCTACTGTCATGATTGAACAAAACTGCGAACCAGTGTAGCGGCTCACATAATTTGTGTTGGTGTGCTGGCCATTTCTTAAACGTTTGCGTATCTTCTGTAATTACAGTAGCACATGAAATGTATTTTCCTACAAGAGTGAGAAACTTTCTCACATCCTCTTAATCGTCTGTGGGATTCATACATATCACCTCCACATGCTCGATTTAATATATATGTATTTACATAAATGTTTCTTATTGTATATATTACATATTTGACTTGAAAGTTTTGGGTATAGTTTAGGAACTTGAAATTCTCGTGAGCTTTTAACTAGGGAGGTCAATGCGTAGCTTTTAAATGTTCAATTCTTTGACTTTCGTCTTCCAAATACCACCTACGTTGGTATTAACCTGCATAATTGTTTTGATAGGGAGTTTCTTCTATTAAACTCATTGTTTTTTTCATGTCAACGATCAAATCATTCAAAGAAATTCTTCATTTTTTATTCAGCATAAATTCTGCGAGTTTAAGAAAAAGACTTGTACGCAAATTATTTCTGATAATTTCACTTTTTTAGCATAAACTAATCATCGGCCCCTGACGTCGGTCTGCTGAATGACAATTATCGATTCTTTCGAACCGATTATTTTTCAGCAATTAAATAATATTATGATTTAATTTCAATTTATTTTTGATAAGCTTTTTAGAACTGGAAACTTCTGGTTTTAAATTGACATACTATACTCTTATATATATTTTTCGTTTTTGAGAAAATATTCACTTTGTTCCAGCAAAAATGTCTACTTAATCACATTTTAAGTAGTCTAATAATAAAAATAATCTTTTTATTTTGTTTTCAAAAGTACAATATTGGTTTCTACAATAAAAGACGATAGTTAATTTAATGTTCTTAAGAAAAGTTTATTCATTGAATAATCGACTAAAATTTTGCCATAGTGATAATTGCTTCTAACAAATAATCGTTTCCAAGACAGTAATAACAATTGTTTGGGAAATAATTATTTAATGGTCTAATATGGGATTATCGCTTATAATGTCGAATTTTCTCAAATTTTATACATATTAAATTTTAGAAGTTATTTCAGCAAATACCTGTAATACTTCAAACCTAGATTTAATTGCAAAAATTTCCAGAAAGTGTAAATTGAGTCAAACAAAAAATTACAATAAACCCTATTGTCTTTTGCATATGTTTTTTAAATATAAAATCTAAATCAAAAGGCATTTCTAAATTCGGACTTTATGTAGAAAATTTTCTTTACACGAACATTTAAGAATTATCTATTCATAGCTGTATGTAAAATATTGTAGGTGCATAACGGCCCGTTATACTACAATATAACCATTCCGCGTTTTGTGCAGCTCCTTTCACTAACGATTTATAAATTAGATCCAATTTCTCATTTCCAACCCTTAATAATCTTTTTCATTATAATAAAATTTGTATTTCATTTGAAACGGCGACGTAATCAATCTTTGAACTGCGACGGGCCTATGGATTTATTGAAAGAAAAATAAAAATAAACATTGAATCGGAATAGCTATTTACGCAGGCAAATAAGAAAAAATGAGTTGATTAGAGCAGAAAAAATTTCTATCTTTAAAACGAAATGTGAGCAGGAAACACAAACTGGACTCGATTCTCCTGATTATTAGATAATTATGTATCATTCAACAATTATTTCATCTTAATTTATGTAAATTATTACGTAGATTCAGCTGTGTCAAAGTATTTATTACTAAACTCAATATAATTATCACAAAACTTAATATTAGTAATTCATTAAATAAATGTGTATTTTTGCTTAATAAATTATAAAAAGAGCATTCACCACATTCTTAACTTTTTCTATCATCCCGGAAGTTTAACGGGATTCACTTTTTTTATTTTACCAATACTTTGTACTTTTTATATATCCCTAATAATACCTTGTATTAAGGGTTTGCGGCCTAAAGTAACAATTGTTTTTAAGCAACAGTTGTTTGAGATCACTCGTTTGAGAAGAATTATTCCACTCAAGTTCTCACAATTATTTTTTTCTAAAAAAATTCGTTATTTTGATTTGAGATTGTTGATCTTTTTAAATATGAGGATAAAAGATTGACAAAAATATATGAGTAGGGATTAAGTATTCATTTATTATAACGTAAAACTTTCCACAATAATATATTTTACATAAAAAACTCGGTGCCTTTATCGGAATTATTCTAGAATTAAAATATCGTAGTAAATTCGAACACTTATAAGATTTATAAATATTAAAGTGATTCTTGAAAATCCCGATTGATATCGAAGGACTGTTCCAAGGATTATGGGCATAGCCACATTCGATTGGGGATTCTGGGGTATTTTTTAACCGAATTAAATACTCGGAGTTGTTTGACATCACATACATCCCATGCCTTTGACAAGAAATTCATAAATAGATTGAAAAACCAATTTTATAAAAATGACCGTTCTGGGAATTACGAACAGTGACCTCCGTAGCGGTTAGCCAACGACGTTGTACCTATCTTGGACCTCACACTGACGGCGGGGAATATTTCGATCGCATATATATCAGAAAAAAAATAAATAAAATCACTCTTAGCGTTTCGACCACCCTGTTGGACTTATTTACACATGACCTCTTTCCCTAATCACCCCCTCTGTTATTCTTGCGGTTAATTTCCCTTGCGTTTTTGTCTGCGTCATTTTTTGCTTTTCAAATAAAATATAAAAAATCTCAATTTTCCAACGACCATATTAATCAACTGTTATTTTACCTTATCTTTCTCTGTTCTTGTTTTTTTTGAAAGGATGCGTGGACTTTTTTTTTTTGTAACCAATCTATGTTTTTTACAGCATAAAAGGGTATATTCTATATTCTTTACCGTAAAATGTGAATTGATCAGTTTATTCCATAACATAATTTTGTTACATTGATGAATCAGCTCTCTTTGAATATGTTTTGTATAACCGTAGCAATGTGAAAACTTGTAGAGTAATAATTGTATTTCATCCTCTATATAATTGTTTTTTTTCTTCGACAACTCGGCGTATTCCAAAATGGTTAAGAAAATTAAACATAAACTTCATTGAAAAAGACAGTAAATTTTAAAAGAATTTTTGCTCGTTAACATTACTTAAGAGAGGTATCTTGGATCGTTGCTACAAGTCATGGTTTGATACTGGAGTTTCAAAACATACTTTCAATAAAATCTATTTTTAACTCTTCTATAGTTTATTTCATGGTTGGATTCATGTTTCAACTATTTTCTGGAACAGAGCTCTGGTTTCGACAAGTATTACCCACTAATTTTAGCAGATAAACTTTTTTCACCGCCTAAAATCCTTTTGCAGGTAAACTCGCAATAACTAATTCGATTGAAGTTATTTTGTGTTTTTTTTTGTTGATATTTATTATTTTACAAAATTCTTACCTAACTATCTTTGGAAAAAAAAATGTAATCGCATTAAAAAGATCGAATTCCATAATTCCACCTGGTTTTTATTTATAAAATTTTGGAATTTTTTACATCATATTTTTGTTCAATTCATTCACAGGGCTGTGGAGTCGGGAAGTCGGAGTCGTGAAAAATGAGCCCGGGCTCGATTTTTTTTTTGGAAAAAATATATTTTAAAGACTGTGTTTTAAAAAATCTAGTCCAAAAAGTGCTACTAAACTTCATGCTTCTGCTGACTCTAAAGATGTCTGGATGGTATACATATATATAAGTTAAATTGAATTATTGACAAATATTTCTCTCTCGGAGTCGGAGTCGTTTTTGCCACCTGATTTTAATTCTATAGACACCGTTGAAAACACGTATTTGGTTATTGTAAATTTAAAAAAATGAATCTTTACCCGTACAAACATTTTAAGCATATATTTTTCATCATATATTAATCTGCCTGAACTGCTTATTTTTTTTTT